>CM049867.1:5056399-5063899 GCA_027474115.1 Schizopygopsis malacanthus
AACTACACCGCGGTCACGTAACGTCAACGTTACCACCATTAATCTTATTCAGTCTTTATTTAAAAACATTTTCCTGAATGCTTGAGTTAAAATAGTTTGCAAAAGCGTGATTATAAACACAATAAGGCTATTAAAGTGAGTAGTGAGTATGAGTTTATCTGTTCGATGCAATGACGTTTAATGTCCCAGACAACATCTGTAGATCCATTCAGACACTTGTGAATATATTTTATGTTGTAGAATAAAACGCTAACATATATTGAGCTTGTGTTAAACATAGACATTATTCCAGGCATTTAACCAAAAACCCATTTAAAAAAAACATTGCTGATGTAGTATGTCTAAATTTCCATGCATACTTACTCACACTCATACTATAGAACATAATGATTGCAGAGTAAATTGTGAGTGAGTGAGTGCTTAAATTGGTTTATGACAAGTAGATAATTTTTTGATATTATCTACTTGATATCAGGGCAACAACTGCAGGATTAAAACACACATTATTCAGCGCTGAAGACTGAAGCTTCTGCAGCTAAACTCTACACAAATCTATTTGCTTTCCCTGAAATACTAAGCAGAGCTATGTATTATTTTCATGCTGCTTTTACATGAGACATGTTTGCACCACCACCTTAAAGTTATCCCTTCAAACACAAACCATGTAGGACTCAAACCCACAACTCTAGGTCTGATGCCTTATCCATTAGGCCTCTTGAATTTGCTATTAGAGTAATAGCATGGTTCTATTTGTAGAAACATATTTTACAGTTTTTATAAACTACTTGCCATAGACTTTTTTTGCAGAACTTCACACATGACCCAGATGGGACTCGAACCCACAACCCACAGCTCCAGAGGCCGATGTCTTATCCATTAAGCCACTGGGCCTCGCGCTTGCTTTATATGTTCTATGGCCTATCTGGTAGCAACACAGCAAACAATTGTGAGGTTTTTGTTTGTTTTTGTAAACAAACTGTAGACTGTATTTTTGCAGTACTGCTAACACAACCCAGCTGGGACTCAAACACACAATCCCCAGCTCTGGAGGCTGATGCCTAATCCCAGGGATGTCCAAACTCAGTCCTGCAGAGTTTAAACTCCGCAGGACTGACTTTGGACACCCCTGCCTTATCCATTATTGGGCCAATTACATTTCATTACATTTTACATTTCACTTACATTTCACTTCTAGTTATACCCTGTATAATTTATTATGTGACAAATAAAGAAACCTTGAACCTTGAAGGCCACTGAGTCCCTTGAAGGCTTGGTATTCACTATCAATTGATTTTGGCTTTTTGCAGAAACACAAGGCACACTAGATTGTTTTTTTTTGATTTTAGATTTTTTTTTTTGATATATATATTTTTCTTTTTGATATGTAATTTTTTTTTGGGGGGGGGGGGGGGGGGGGGGGGGGGTAAACAAATTACCATTGAATGTGTGTACAATGTGTAGTGCTTCAAACACAACCCAGGTAGGACTCAAACCCAAATCCCCGACGCCTCCTGGTACCATTACATAGTCACAAAGTCACTTTCCAGCACATTTTCTTTCACCGTTCCTGGCTGGTGCAATGATCTTCCCAGCCCCACGAGGAATGCTGAATCCCAGACCATTTTTAAGCAACAGCTGAAAACTCGTCTCTTTAGTCAACATTTCATAGCATCCTAATGCAATCCCTCCCTGTCTAAACTTGTACTAATCTGAACAATGTCTGAAACTTTGTATCACGAGCCCTTTCTGTGTTAATTTACCTCTTGAGTCTTTATGGTGATTCCTCAATTCTCAATTGTAAGTCACTTTGGATAAAAGCGTCTGCTAAATGAATTATTGTCAATGTAATGCAAATGTAAAATGACGTTCCTACACAGTATGCAGTAGATTTTGGATGCACTGATTGACAGAAATGGTAAAACGCGAACTCAGTTTCAGATTCTGGGCTATTTTGTAAATATTTATAAAAAAAGGTGTCGAAAAGAGAAAGATACAAGTCAAGCGTTATACCATGTCCCTCTTTGTTGATTGGTGGTAGTGTGTATGTCAGCCCAATAGGTGTTACTCCCAGCATGCAACTGCTATTTTTGTGTTTGAGTATCCCACAGTGAATTAATTAGCTCATTCTGAACAGTGTGTTAAATGTCATTAGCCAATTAGCCTCCTATAGGCTGAACTGTCACACATACACAGCATGAGCGTACAAATGAACTGGTGTGACTGTAGGCTAACACAGAGCAAATTTTTGAGAATTTATGGAAATACATTTATGGAATTGGAATATGGAATTTATGGGTGAATAATACAAAAAAATAAATAAATAGGCTAAATAAATAAACATCAATGAAGGTGTTAAATTATGTGTAATAAAATGCTTTTTCTCTTCTTTTTCTACATGATGTTAAGGACAGGTATGGCCGTCATTTTATTAAAGGATTAGTAAATTGACTCTGATTGGCTGTTGGGGAATTTTTAACAGCCGTAGCTTAGCCCCGCCCCTAGAGAAAGGGGGCGGGGCTTTTAAAAGAAAAGAAAAAACAAACTTGTACATTTATCATTGTACACTGCTAAGAGCCAAAGACTTTGTAAGAGCTCAAGTGTGTTCAAGCATAAATAAGCGTGCGCTAATGCCAAAGTAAGTTTATTTTCATACATACTGTTTTTAATCTAGTTTCTATTTAAAGCCTAGTTTGTATTCTATGTTCAGATGTAATGTGTAGCCTATGTTTTCAGCATTTAAATGAAGCTAATGCTAACAATAATAGCTAGCGTTAATGATCATGCAGTTATTCTGACATATCATATTTAATCATATTTCCCAGTCAAGTCCGAACTAATGAAAACAGTGTAGGCTACAAAAACAGGGCTGTTTGCAGCAAACAGTCAAAAATCTTTGATAATGTCTAAATATATAAAAATGGAAAAACTGGGGAATACACCATATTACTTATTCATTACACTTTTCATTGTAAATACCTTGCTTTATGTTTATTTTAATTGAAAATAACATTGAAGTGCATTTTCTAATATTTATTTTTTACATAGAAATAAATGGTTCATCATTCAAAAGTAATTATTTTCTATCCACATTATGCCTAAACGCGTTAGTATGAGCCAATGGGCGGGACTTCCGGTTCATTAAGCACTAAAGGGAAATAACGAGAACAATAACAATGTGCAGTAAACAGTAAATCTGTTTGCATTACAAACCAGTGTGTTCATAATTAAGATAAAACACTACAATAATATGGTAAAGCATGCCAATTTGCAGTGTCATGCAGCAAAATGAATGGTTTTGTACAGCTAAAAATAGCTGGAAGCAATGACCCTGCTTTAATGGTTTTATGGGTTTTAATGGGAATTGTATTGGTTTTAATGGAAACTATAACTGTGTCTACTGGTGTGTGATGGATTCTATTGGTGGGATGTTAAATCCTGTTGGAAAAATGCCCAAAACACACTAAAAAAAGGAATGTTTTAATGGTTTTACTGGAAAAAGCTAATGGTTTATAATGGTATTTTAATGGAAACTATTGTAATTTCTGTGATGGTTTCTTTTGGCTTCTATTGTTTTTTAAAGGACGCATACAATCTACAAATGGCCGCACACATTTTAAGGTGGATACCATGAAATCTCTCCAAACACAAAATATGATATAGGCTATTTAATATTATTCAAATGAGTTATAGTGCATTAATTTAATAAAAGTACAATTATTATATGATTATTGTCTCTGACCACATATAATGCAAGTGTGCAATACCAGAGGGTTAAAGTGTTTTATACTAAACACAACAAACTTAAGCTATGCATCAACGCAAGGCCGTGACGGTTAATTGGTAAGTCTAGAATAAACTTTGATGTGGTTCTGAGAAACCTCCATTGTGTTTTCTATAGGAAACGGTGGTTCTCGACTGGCTTTGCTTCAGGGCCCAGACTTTACATTGGACATCAAGTGACTGGCGCATTGTGGTATTGAGCACTTTTCAAATGCATCACTTTCAGAAAGTTTAAAATGAGTAACTGCGATTTAATTTCATGTCAAAGACACTGACGTAAAGAGAGAGAAAGAAGAACCTGAGAAGTGACGGTTCGTTAAAGTCAGAAAAAGTTAATAATGGGGAAAACTCAGGAGGAAAGGAAGAAGTTAAGGGGCTGACAATTAGAGCGAGTGAAAGTGTTACTGGAGGAAGACTACTTCTCTTCGGATAAGGTCTCGGTCATTAGAGCGCGCTTCTTTGCTGCAAATGTTACACCATTGACATTTACAGCAAAATGAGTCTTTTATTCCTCTGTAATGACCTTCTGAAGGTCCTGTTAAATCTCAAATCCTCCCCTTTTACTGTCCTGAATCAACTATCTTTTTATAACAAAGCTTTGTTGGCAGCTCTCTGCAAACCTTTGGATATTTTTGAGATATAATATGTAAGCAGATATAGCAAAATCAGTTGAGAAGCATATCAACACTTACTAAAACTACAGAAGGGGTAGAGAAAGATGCTCTGGTATATTTTTGTTTGCTCATTTTATTGCATCGATGCAATGATTTTATTGAACTGGCCACACAAGTATTGTCTCTATTCAGGATATTACATTTAGATACATTCATAGTTGTGTGTACACTAGATTTCATGTAACTTTGCTGAGCACATATAGCCAGTCACGGATGCTATAAAGTGATTATTGAAAACTATAATTGCAATATTGTATTGTACATGCAAATACCAAACAAACATCTCTCAGTGCTGAACTGCAATTACTGTTTTATTGCTGAATGTTGAATGACATTGTTCATCGTAATAGCCTTCGGTGAAGTACTATTTTAAAATGTGGCGTCATTCACAACTTTCTAATAATAGAAATCGAAATCTCTACTCATGAAGTTTCAAGCGCACACCCACACAGTTTACACACATGACATTTCCCAATTGATGTGATGTGGAACCACACTAGATGATAAAACTCTGTCTTTTAATATGAAGAGATGCATTATTCAAACATGCTACAAGCACCTAATGGTTTTTAATATGTGAAATCAGGCAGAGATGCGGTCATCACCTGGATGCAGGTGACCGGGGAGAAGAGAAGTAGAAGAAATACAGAACCTGTAGTTAGATGATGAGATCGATAAGTTGAATTTATAACTACCAACAGCAGCTGTTTGTAAATACCTGTATGTGTATGGATACGTGCTGCTGAAGCAAATCTGTGAACACAATTTATTAGATTATACAGTATATATAAAAATGTGTTCTTCCTGGATTAATCTTTTAGCTACTCAAAAGCTTAAAAAAGACCTTGATTCTTGATTGCAATAAACTATAAAAAAAAATCTAGCAAACTAAAATATGTGTGTCTGCTGGTTTTGCAATGTTTTCTACAATTTATGACATCACACATTGATTTGTGCACTCATAAAATGGTAGCTTTGAGTCAAAATCAAGTCATAATTACAGCGCATAGCATACCCTTTGTAATGAGAAACAATAAAACAAACATTTTAAAAGACAAAGAATATGAGCCACTTTCAAAAATCTAGAGAGCAAGACTATCAGTTTGGAAATGAAATGTCCAGAGAGTGGAGCTAAAACATCACTATCCCACCTTCACTAAACCCAACCCTAGACCTAATCATTAGTGTGACGAAAAGCAAACGCAAGACATTTGCCGGAGCAACTGTGCCGTTTTAGCTTGCATCTACAAGTGCAGTGATGTACCAGGTGCACAACCGAGCACGCTTACGACGTCAGATAAGACAAAAACATGAAGCTGGTTATGCAAACATCAAAATGTGTTAGTTAATAAATCATGCACTATGGTAAAGGTGTTAACATATTGTGCAATCGATGATCTGCCCCACTTTGTAGCGGCAGTCAAGCTATGTTTATGAAGGTTTGAAAGGCATGTTTTTCCATTGAGCCAAACAACACTTAAAGGGATAGTTCACCCCAAAATGAAAATTATGTCATTAATTATTCACCCTCATGTCGTTACAAACCCGTAAGACCTTCGTTCATCTTCAGAGCACAGATTGAGATGTTTTTGATGAAATCGGAGAGCTGTCAGACCCTCCATAGACAGCAACACAACTGAAATGTTCCCAGGTCCAAAAACGTAGTAAATGCATCGGTAAAACAGTCCATGTGGCTCAACTTTTTTTTTGCGCAAAGAAAACTAAAATAACATTCTCCTCTCCCGAGTTACGTCTTCTGCCATTTTAGAGAGTACCTCTTCATGTATCGTTGATTGTCCTTATGATTGCTGCTTAATCCCTTGAGTTATGTGTTCATGCAAGCCCTGAGTTTTCCCTGCAAAATGGTCATTTTTTGTCCGTCAACTCGTTATGTAGTTGGTATCCTGTGTTCCGTTTTCAGACCATTATTGCACCTCTCTCTACAAACTTAGTTACTTCCCGCAGCGATTTTGATTGCCACAGTGAAGCACAATTAAAGATGCCACGTTTATCTGTCCATAGACAGCAACAAACTGAAAGTGTTCCCAGGTACCTAACTTTGACTTGGTAGAATGCATCGGAACATTTCAGAAAGCGTGCATGTGTTGTGATACTCTCTAAAATGGCGTAAGACGTAACTCGGGAGAAAATAATGATTGAGTAAATTATGTTATTTTTGTTTTCTTTGCACAAAACTGAAGTTGAGCCACTGAGTTGAGCCACTTTTACCGGTGCATTTATATATATTTCTGGACCTGGGAACATTTCAGTTGTGTTGCTGTCTATGGAGGGTCAGAAAGCTCTCGGATTTCATCAAAAATATCTTAATTTGTGTTCTGAAGATGAACGGGTCTTACGGGTTTGTAACGACATGAGGGTGAGTAATTAATGACATAATTTTTAGTTTGGGGTGAACTATCTCTTTAAAGGAGCAGAGCCTTCTAGTGGCAGGTGCACATACATTCATGATCATCTCATTACTGAAAAGGACAATACCACAACTAGTCTGAAACCACCTTGGATGATTTAAGTAAATCAGTGCACACATCTATTCTGATTACAACATGGTGACCCTGGACCTGTGTCTGCGAGACCAGCAGTGATTTAATGATACTGATGGACATTCATCTGACTATCTCTGTAACATGATTAAATACAGTGCATTAGCCCATAATAATGAACAGCTAATTGCTCCGGCTTGACAAGCAGAGTTCAAAGTCAGACCACAGAGGCGATACAGAACCACAGGTTAATTACAATAGCTCTAAAGCAAAACAGAGAGTGAATGAAAGGGTGGAGTGAGATGAGCGCAGAGAGGATGCCCTCATATGAATGTTTAATAAGGATGTTGACATCTCGTAAATAAAAAGTGAAAAGTGTTTGGCAGCGATACCTCGTGCATTTATCAGTAGAGCTCTAAACAAAGACCCATCACCATCAATCCACTTAGCTGCATTTGCACACACAAACACACACACTGGCTGTGGATATGAATAATTAAAATGGTCATTAAGCTGGTGATTGAAGAGTGGATAATGGAAAAGGG
>CM049867.1:5066399-5083899 GCA_027474115.1 Schizopygopsis malacanthus
ACAATCTAACAACATTTTATCTTAAGTATACCTCAGGAAAAACCTAAAAATAAATGAAAACTGTGATTATGACCCTTTAAAAACATTGAGACTTACAGATAAAACTTTTTAATACTATCATGCTATAATGATTCTATTACACCCTCGTTACCCAATGCTGACAGTGAGTGCAACGCATGTTTGCATGAGATCAGTCAGCTAGCTAAACAGACATGTAATGGTGTTGGTAAAGGTCAGTGCTTTTGCCTGCTGTGCTACAGCGATGTAGGGGTCCAGTGTGAGATTATTAGCTCTGATCTGCTCTGACGGGAACTAAAAGGTTCTCCTCATCCTGGTGTCTCTGCTCTGTATAACCTCAGTTACAGCCTGGTGGGACGAGTCATGTGTACTTTCTCTTTTGCCAGCTACTGTATACATTCAGCTCTGATTTAGTGGTAAGCAATTATTTCACTTTATTAGATAGCAGTAGCTTGAAACCCTCATTTTTATTATATTTTGTTCCTATATGTGTCACTTTTCACTTTAATGTCACTTTTAAAATTATTTGTTCGTGTTAGAATATTTCTTCAATCATGCACTCTCATAAAAAAGGTACAAAAGCAGTCGCTGGGGCGATACCTTTTCAAAAGATACACCTGTGTAGCTTACACGGCCTGCATGCATATTGGCACCTTATATTATATTATATACCTTATACCTAAAGTGTACATATTAGTACCTAAAGTGTATATTGTCGTGTGCACAGTTAGTTTCGTTTATGCGATGGTCTATGTGGATGCGTGGGAGGAATGAGCCACGACAAGATGTTCTTCTCCGTAAAGTTTACTTAACTTCTTGAACAACTTAGTTATACAGTTCACTCACCAACAGTACAATATGCATAAATACACAGTCTGTATGTCACTGTTCTCGCTGATCGGTGCTCTTGCTCCGGCACAGAACGGCAGCTTTCCCGACCGTGCGATGAGCATGCGAGCAACCTCTACCAACAGACTTTACGTACACACGTCACTCAGCGCATATTCTCAGACTGACGTAACTAACAGCCAATAGGAATAGGAACAGAATAAACAGTGAATATGCTTAAGGGGACCATGCTCTCTTTACTACACTATCCCCCCCTTAGCAGTACTGAGTCCCTTCAGTACAAAGAAAGCAATAATAATCAAACAAAGAACTAAGAAACTGTACATAATAAACAGTGTAAACAATAGTGAACACTAACTGTTGTATCTTGCCGGCTTCCGAATTTCTCTTCCTTTATGTGTTCTCTTGATTGTCTCTGGTCCTCCTATGTCTGACATCAGTCCAAGTCCAAGTTTTTTTCTGCGTCGACGAGCTGCTGGCTGCCGCTTTCTCTCCTTGTCCTGGTTCTTCTGAGGTTCCTGGTCAGAAGAAATCGATTCAGTTTCACTGCTACCCTGAGATGCAGGTGGTTCGGGCTCATGTAGAGGTTCTTGCATAATAGGGTTGTCAGGGGTATCCTTGCTCTTTTGCAGGATCTCGCTCCTTTGACGTCTGACCCCCGCTGGGATCACCTCACAGTCATAGGGCTTGAGACGATCGTGATGCATGATTCTCTTTTGTCGTAACCCCTGAACCTCATAAAGTACTGGGCCACAGCTGGCAGATATCACAAAGGGGCCTTTCCAAGGTGCCTGGAGTTTTGGACTCTGTCCTTTTTTTTTAGTACTGTCCCGCATATACACCAGATCTCCAACAACATACTTCCTCTCCCGAGCCCTGAGATCATAGATCTTCTTTTGCCGTTGTTGGGCTGTTTGAAGGTGCTCCCGGGCAACATCATGTGCGTCTCTCAATCCTTTTTCCAAGTTGTACAGGAAATCTGGCACTTCCAAACTGTATGACCTTTGCTCTGCCATACCGAACCACAGATCCTGAGGTTGGTAAACTTCCCTTCCAAGCATGAGCCTATTTGGTGTGAATCCAGTAACTGCATGCTGGGAACTACGGTACGCTGATGTAAGGAGAGGAAGATGCTCATCCCAGTTTTTCTGATTCTGGTTCACATAGCATCGTATCATCTGAAGGAGCGTTCGATTGAACCTCTCAACTTGCCCATTGGAGGCAGGATGGTAAGGGGTTGTCCTCGTTTTTGTGATCTGCAAAAGACTACAAACATTTCTGAATAATGAACTTTCAAAATTTCGACCCTGGTCTGTGTGCAGTTCAAGTGGTGCACCAAACCTGGAGATGAACTCATAGACGAGTGTCTTAGCCGTAGTTTCTGCCCCTTGGTCTGGCACAGGAAAGGCTTCCACCCAGCGAGTGAACTGGTCAATGATGATTAGAACGTACTTGTTTCCTGAACTGGACACAGGAAATGGGCCCAGTATATCAATGTGGATCCGATCCATTGGCGCCCCTGCTTGGTAATTTTGAAGCTTGGCTCTCTTGGTCGGCCCAGCAACTTTGCAGGCATTGCAGTGTCTGCACCTCTGTATGTACAAATGTACATCTCCACCCATGCCATACCAGTGGAAACTTTGACGAAGTCGCTCCAAAGTCTTTCCTTCACCCAAATGGCCAGATTGCGGTGGATTATGGCAGGCTTGTAACACTTCTGTTTGCATTGAGGCAGGTACTAGCAGCAGTAGGGAGGGACTGAGTCCTCCTGGCCTTTCCCAACGATAAAAGAGAACACCTTGATGGAGTTCAACTTGTGGCCAACACAGCCAGTATTTTCTTACTGCTGGACTTTTCAATGCAACATCCTCTTTTGTTGGAAGGGCTCCCACCTGTTTCCACTTGTGCAGGATGGAGAGATCAGGATCAGCTCTCTGCTCTTGTGCTAGCTTTTCTTTTGAGAATGTTTCTAGCCAGTTCACACGTGAGGTTTCAAACAACTCTGCAGCTGCCCTCTTCTCATCACCTGCGCCAGGGTTGCCAATAACGTGTTCCTCTGTTGCACACTCAATGCTCCTTACTGCAAGTGGAACCACATCATCCACGTCTTCTTCAAACCTCTCCCAGTGGTCATGCAGCTTTTGGCAATGTTTACATCCTCCACATGGCAGATTTGAAACACTCTTCCCTGCCTGATAGCAGTTGCACGTATTGGAGAGCTCGCCACCACATCTTGACATCGCATCAGCGTTTGAATGATGTTTTCCAGCTCTGTGCTCGATGTCAAAATCATACTGACACAGCTCCTCTAGCCAGCGAGCAAGCTGTCCCTCAGGATGTTTGAACCGGAACAACCAGGTGAGGCTGTTGTGATCTGTGCGTAGAAGAAACTTCTTTCCAAGCAGGTAGTGTCGAAACTTGCGTGTGTAGCAAACAACAGCCAGCAACTCTCGTCTTGTTACACAGTATCTCCTCTGAGCTGGAGTGAGGTGGGTGCTTGCATAAGTGATAACTCTCTCCTCTCCCCACTGAAGTTGTGCCAAGATCGCCCCGATACTGTGATTTGATGCATCTGTGTCCAGGATGTATTTTCCCTCCACTAAAGGATATCCGAGCACAGGTGCAGAAGTTAACTTTTCTTTGAGCTGTGTAAAAGCATTCTGGTGCTCCTCGGTCCACAGGAATGCTGCTTCTTTTCGTAGGAGTTCATTAAGAGGGCTGGCTAGCTCATAAAATGCTGGAACAAACTTCCTGTAGTAGTTACACAGTCCAAGAAAGGCCTTCAGCTCATGTACACTCGTGGGGGGGTTCCAAGCTTCCACATCACTAATCAAAGATGGATTGGGCCGTATACCTTTGCCACTGACCACATGGCCCAGGAAAGTAACTTCTTCTTTAAGCAGGTGACACTTGGATGGCTTTAGCTTTAATCCATAGCTGAAAAGGCACTGGAATACAGCTTCAAGTCGATCAAGGCTCTCATCGACCCCTTTACCTAGTATGATGATGTCATCCAAGTAAATCAGAAGAGTTTCCCATTGGAGTCCTCGAAGAACAAGCTCCATTGCCCTTTGGAAAGTGCTTGGAGCATTGCACAATCCGAAGGGCATACGAGTGTATTCATACAGGCCATAGCGAGTGATGAAGGCAGTCTTTGCTCTGTCCATTTCATCTACTGCAATTTGCCAGTAACCAGACTGGAGGTCTAGAGTAGAGAAGACACAAGCTCCACCAAGGACATCAAGGCATTCCTCAATTTTGGGGAGAGGATAGGCATCCTTGGCTGTCAAGCTGTTGAGGCGCCGATAGTCTACACACCAGCGAACACCTCCATCCTTTTTACGGACTAACACCACGGGTGACGCCCACCCTGAGGCAGAAGGTGTAACGACTCCTGCTTCCAGCATAGCGTTGAGATGCCTCTCCTCCTCCTCTTGAAATCCAAGGGGAGTCCGTCTGACTGGCTGGCGTACTGGCCCTGCAGCTCCAGTGTTTATCCTGTGTGTGACAGCTGTTAAGAGGCCAAGGTCCAAATCTGAAACAGCGAAGAGAAGTCTGTATGAGATCAGAAGCTCAATAAGTCGCTGTTGCTGCACCTCACTTAATGCTTCACTTGAAGCGGCATAAAGTGCTTGGAGATGCTCAGGTATGTCTGTGGCAGTTGTCAGTCTTCTCAGATCAGAATGATATGTGTCATCACTTTGTTCTTGAGTACTATCACAGTTCCTTTCCCACTGTTCGTAGTCTAATAAGCCCTCATCTGGATATGTTTCGACCAAGAGACCAAGACAGGCCCCTTTTAGTAAGGTAGTTTTATTGCTAGAAAGATTGCAAAGCCTCACAATCACTCGTCGTTCCATGGTCGTGACAACACTCCCTGAAGCCACAGTTTCGGTGATCAGGTAGGGCTCCAGGACAGCGCAGACACCAGGCTTTGGATTGTCAACTTCACCCCAGACTAGACATTCACTTTCTGGTGGTAACATTGTGTCTGTCTCTAGGACCACTCGAGCAACGTGATAATCAGTTCCATCGCCCCCAACGATCTTAGCGGGAACTAGTTCTTCTGCAATGAACACTTTGCCACTAGTATGGATGGTTACGTTTGCAGCCTGCAAAAAATCTAGCCCCAAAAGGACAGGGTCACGTATCGGAGCCACAAAGACATCCCATTCTGTGCACCAGGTGCCAATTTGGAATTTAACTTTCAGTCCACCTTTGGCATTCATGTCCTTCCCTGATTCTGCATTATGGAGACATGTCTGTGTTGTAGCTGTCTGCTTACCGAGGGGAAACTGCTGATACAAAGTCTCTGAGATAACTGTTGCTTCAGCTCCTGTGTCTACAACGGCTTGTGTTGGAATGCTGTTCACAGTCACATCAATAAGCAAGCTTGGGCCTCTGCTTTTTGCACGCCCCACCTGTGGTGTGGGGGACTGGCTCCTCCAGCGTTCTGGCCCTTTTGAAGTGGTACTACGGTTCTGATCTTTACTAGTTTGACTAGGGCTGAGTGGCGGAGTTGACAGCCTCACACACTCTCTGCGAAAATGCCCTTCTTCACCACAGTGATAGCACAAACCTGCTCTGGCGCGGTTGGGGCTTGGCGAGTAGGTTTTTGTTTGTGCTGTGCTATCTTGTGTTGGAGACCGTCCTCGCCTCCGCTCCTGATTTACTTCCTCCAGCTTTCTTGGCTCTCTGGTGGTGAGGATATCCAGCTTTGATTGCAGCTGTTCCATCTTTTGCATCAGGAGGTTAAACTGGTCAGTAGACACATAGCTCTTACTAATTTTCTCTACTTGCTCTGTTAGGGATGCAGTCTTCTGTGAGAGAGCAGCTACTTGGTCTGTAGTAGCGTAGCTTGGACCTTGGACTCTGCGTGAAACGGCTGGAGAATCAGTGGGCAGCTCCTCATCATCCGCCCAGGAAATACGTCTGGCTCTGCTCTTTACATCAATATCACGACCCAAGGTGGCTCGATAATTGTGCTCGTGGGCCTCTACAAGTCGTTGTGCTTCCACTAACGAATGGGGATCCTTGTTCATTACTTCATAAGCAACTTTTTGGTTACGAAGTCCCTTGAGGAAGAAGTCTGTAGCGAGTTGGTCCTGCAGATCAAGCTCCACACCAGGGTAGGCCAAGGTGATTAAGCGTTGAACCTCCTCTGCAAACTCGGCTGCTGACTCTTTGAGCTGGCGGAGTTCGCCCAGTTTCCTTCTTATTGTAGTTGGGGGGTCACGCTGACCAAAACGTTGCGTTAACTGCTCCTTAAGAAGGGTGTAATCCTCACGGATATGTTCAGGAAGTGAACAGACATACTTAATAGCTGGCCCCCTCAGACAGCCATACAAACAGTCCACTCTGTAGTCTCCACTCCAACCATACTTCCTGGCCTGCCGTTCAAATGGTACCAGAAATGACTCCCAATCTCCACTACCATCAAAAACAGCAAGCTTTGCCTTGGGACCCTCTGCAGCAATTGGCTGGCCTTGATAATGAGGCATACTAGATCTTTGTTCAGCAATATAAGTATGTGGAAATGGCTGGGAGCCACGCTCAGTGTTTCGTTGCCTTGTGCCAGTCTCGGTGAAGGGGGTAGCTCTGGAGGGACCTGAAGTACGTGCTCTTTGTTGAATTACTTCCAGCTCGGCAGCGAATGGCCCACCCGTGATGTTGCGTGACCTTTCAGTATCATCTTGAAGGAAGGATGAATCTAAATAAGGCATCCTCCTTTCCCTGACAGTAGGCTGGGAGCTTTCTCGTGTGTCACCCCTAGGTGCAGTGAACATTGATGTTTGTGGGGCTTGAGAACCACTTGTAATATGAGTCAACAGTGGAGCCATCATCATTTGCAGTTGCTCGTTATTTTTATTCTGGTTTTCGAGCATTGTCTTAAGCCAGTCTGGGGGTTGGTTGGAATCAGGGGCTGCTGCCATAGCTCCATGACAAAATTCTTCCTGGGACATTTCTGAATGTATTTTCTTTTTATTAATATTTTCCCTGTTCTTTTATGTTCTTTTTTTCAATAAACTTTACAGCACTAAACTTCACAGATGTTTTTGTGGAGCATTCGAGTCTTTTCTATGGCAATTCACTTTGTAGTTGAGTCTATGCAGTTCTCATCGGGCGCGATGACGTCAGTCTGCTTGCGTCTCGTCCTGAATGAGCGCTAACAAATTTGCTTACTGCTTATATATGCTGTTTCGCCAGCATCCAACTTTCCTCTCGTTTCATACGTGTAGTTGAAATTTCCAGATGAAATCTCCGCTTCTGACACCAATTGTCGTGTGCACAGTTAGTTTCGTTTATGCGATGGTCTATGTGGATGCGTGGGAGGAATGAGCCACGACAAGATGTTCTTCTCCGTAAAGTTTACTTAACTTCTTGAACAACTTAGTTATACAGTTCACTCACCAACAGTACAATATGCATAAATACACAGTCTGTATGTCACTGTTCTCGCTGATCGGTGCTCTTGCTCCGGCACAGAACGGCAGCTTTCCCGACCGTGCGATGAGCATGCGAGCAACCTCTACCAACAGACTTTACGTACACACGTCACTCAGCGCATATTCTCAGACTGACGTAACTAACAGCCAATAGGAATAGGAACAGAATAAACAGTGAATATGCTTAAGGGGACCATGCTCTCTTTACTACAATATATTAGTACCTAAAGTGTACATATTATTACCTAAAGTGTACATATTAGTACTACCTAAAGTGTACATATTAGTACTTAAAGTGTACATATTAGTACCTAAAGTGTACATATTAGTACCTAAAGTGTCCATATTAGTACCTAAAGTGTACATATTAGTACCTAAAGTGTATATATTAGTACCTAAAGTGTACATATTAGTACCTAAAGTGTACATATTAGTTCCTAAAGTGTCCATATTAGTACCTAAAGTGAACATATTAGTACCTAAAGTGTACATATTAGTACCTAAAGTGAAAATATTAGTACCTAAAGTGTACATATTAGTACCTAAAGTGTCTATATTAGCACCTAAAGTGTGCATATTAGTACCTAAAGTGTGCATATTAGTACCTAAAGTGTCCATATTAGTACCTAAAGTGTCCATATTACTACCTAAAGTGTACATATTAGCACCTAAAGTGTACATATTAGTACCTAAAGTGTGCATATTAGTACCTAAAGTGAAAATATTAGTACCTAAAGTGTACATATTAGTACCTAAAGTGTCCATATTAGTACCTAAAGTGAACATATTAGTACCTAAAGTGTACATATTAGTTCCTAAAGTGTCCATATTAGTACCTAAAGTGAACATATTAGTACCTAAAGTGTACATATTAGTACCTGAAGTGTGCATATTAGTACCTAAAGTGTGCATATTAGTACCTAAAGTGTGCATATTAGTACCTAAAGTGTGCATATTAATACCTAAAGTGTACATATTAGTACCTAAAGTGTACATATTACCACCTAAAGTGAACATATTAGTACCTAAAGTGTGCATATTAATACCTAAAGTGTACATATTAGTACCTAAAGTGTGCATATTAGTACCTAAAGTGTGCATATTAGTACCTAAAGTGTGCATATTAATACCTAAAGTGTACATATTAGTACCTAAAGTGTACATATTACCACCTAAAGTGAACATATTAGTACCTAAAGTGTGCATATTAATACCTAAAGTGTACATATTAGTACCTAAAGTGTACATATTAGCACCTAAAGTGTACATATTAGTACCTAAAGTGTGCATATTAGTGCCTAACGTGTACATATTAGTACCTAAAGTGTACATATTAGTACCTAAAGTGTGCATATTAGTGCCTAACGTGTACATATTAGTACCTAAAGTGTACATATTAGTACCTAAAGTGTACATATTAGTAGTACCTAAAGTGTGCATATTAGTTCCTAAAGTGTACATATTAGTACCTAAAGTGTCCATATTAGTACCTAAAGTGTCCATATTAGTACCTAAAGTGTACATATTAGTACCTAAAGTGTGCATATTAGTACCTAAAGTGTACATATTAGTACCTAAAGTGTCCATATTAGTACCTAAAGTGTCCATATTAGTACCTAAAGTGTACATATTAGTACCTAAAGTGTACATATTAGTACCTAAAGTGTACATATTAGTACCTAAAGTGTGCATATTAGTACCTAAAGTGTGCATATTAGTACCTAAAGTGTACATATTAGTACCTAAAGTGTACATATTAGTACCTAAAGTGTACATATTAGTACCTAAAGTGTGCATATTAGTACCTAAAGTGTGCATATTAGTACCTAAAGTGTACATATTAGTACCTAAAGTGTCTATATTAGTACCTAAAGTGTGCATATTAGTACCTAAAGTGTCCATATTAGTACCTAAAGTGTCCATATTACTACCTAAAGTGTACATATTAGTACCTAAAGTGTGCATATTAGTACCTAAAGTGAAAATATTAGTACCTAAAGTGTACATATTAGTACCTAAAGTGTCCATATTAGTACCTAAAGTGAACATATTAGTACAAGTGTACATATTAGTTCCTAAAGTGTCCATATTAGTACCTAAAGTGAACATATTAGTACCTAAAGTGTACATATTAGTACCTAAAGTGTGCATATTAGTACCTAAAGTGTACATATTAGTACCTAAAGTGTACATATTAGTACCTAAAGTGTGCATATTAGTACTTAAAGTGTACATATTAGTACCTAAAGTGTCCATATTAGTACCTAAAGTGTGCATATTAGTACTTAAAGTGTACATATTAGTACCTAAAGTGTCCATATTAGTACCTAAAGTGAACATATTAGTACCTAAAGTGTCCATATTAGTACCTAAAGTGTGCATATTAGTACCTAAAGTGAACATATTAGTACCTAAAGTGTCCATATTAGTACCTAAAGTGTGCATATTAGTACCTAAAGTGTCATATTAGTACATATTAGTACCTAAAGTGTACATATTAGCACCTAAAGTGTCCATATTAGCATATTAGCACCTAAAGTGTACATATTAGTACCTAAAGTGTCCATATTAGCATATTAGCACATATTAGTTCTAAAGTGTACATATTAGCATATTAGTACCTAAAGTGTACATATTAGCATATTAGTACCTAAAGTGTGCATATTAGTACCTAAAGTGTGCATATTAGTACCTAAAGTGTGCATATTAGTACCTAAAGTGTCCATATTAGTTAAAGTGTACATATTAGTACTAAAGTGTACATATTAGTACCTAAAGTGTCCATATTAGTACCTAAAGTGTGCATATTAGTACCTAAAGTGTACATATTAGTACCTAAAGTGTCCATATTAGTTAAAGTGTCCTAAAGTGTACATATTAGTACTACCTAAAGTGTGCATATTAGTACCTAAAGTGTGCATATTAGTACCTAAAGTGTCCATATTAGTTCCTAAAGTGTACATATTAGTACCTAAAGTGTGCATATTAGTACCTAAAGTGTCCATATTAGTACCTAAAGTGTACATATTAGTACCTAAAGTGTGCATATTAGTACCTAAAGTGTCCATATTAGTACCTAAAGTGTATATTAGTACATATTAGTACCTAAAGTGTCCATATTAGCATATTAGTACCTAAAGTGTCCATATTAGTTAAAGTGTGCATATTAGTCCTAAAGTGTCCATATTAGTACCTAAAGTGTACATATTAGTACCTAAAGTGTGCATATTAGTACCTAAAGTGTCCATATTAGTTCCTAAAGTGTACATATTAGTACTACCTAAAGTGTACATATTAGTACCTAAACTACATATCAGTACCTAAAAGGTGCAAACGTTTTGATAAGGTGCTTCCCCAGTGACAGCTTTTGTACCTTTTTTTCTGATAGCTTGGGTTATATTTCTATTTATTGATTGATTATTTTAATAATCTGACATCACCAATTTTGTGAATTTTGTATTTATTGATGGCATATCACATTTTGATTGAGAAGATGTGATTTTTTAAAATGTTTACATTACATTGCAGGTGTGTTATATTTATTGTACGTGTATTTATGATCCAAGGGTGTTTATTTGCGTTATTGGGGACTTTGTTTTCTTCATAATCATCAAAGATTAGACGAAAGTGTTGTTTACAAAAATTTATTCATACAAATCTTACAACACAGGTTTTTTTTTCTTTTTTTTTCTTACACATGTAATGGTGCCCTTGTGTGGCTCCCATGTGTTATTGTGCTAACGATCAACACAAGATTTATCTTAATGTTTAAGTAAGGCTTTGGGCACTATCAGTTTCTGCACACAAAATGAATTTCAAGGCTGAGAATGTTTAATAAATGCCGTACAGATCGCTACAACACACTATGCATAGAGAAGTTACATCGATAACCGTAAAGCTCAAATTAAGTTATGTGAGAAATAGGAGATGTGTGAGCAGGTGATTGCAGCATTTGGAGGGCCACTAATGTGCCATCTGAAATTGGTGGCCATTTTAAAGATGAAGCAAAGGCACCCAAGCCGCTAGCTGCCTCCTGTGTCACAAAGCCTGCAGGAGAATGCAGAATTAAACACAGATCGATTTCACACGTTCACCCTTTTACACGCATTATAATATGCATATGCAAACATGTACATCTACTAACAAGCTTAAGCATATACAACCCTGACAAAAATGTGATGTAAGTTGGAGGAATGCTTTCAACAGCTGGTTTTACCTCAAAACATTTGTCATATTTCGCAATATTATTGGTCTTGCATGCATAAAGGGATCATTATTACAGATTACATCTATTTTGTGTCACACCCAACTCGTCTAACAATGACCTACTGATACTTATAACCACACAGATGTGACAGAAACCTTTAAGAAGCAGAGAAACACGTCTCCATCGATTAACTGCTTTATGGACATTTGACACTGATGTGAGAGGTGGGCAATGTGAGAAAATTGTGAAAAAAAGAAACATTTATATGTCCGAACCACTGTAATCAAGTCGGATACACATGCATTCATTGAAGGATTTCAGGTTTTAGATGATTTCAGCAATTGCATGCAATAAGTGAAAAGCAGGAACAGAGTTTCAAAGAGCCATCTGTGTTTGAAGATGCAGATTTAATTAACATTATGCACAATAAAGGCCAGTTCACACTGAAAACAAATTTGACGATAACTATATTAATATCCACAACAGCTGTAGGTTTGTCGTCTGCTGCTTTAATGCTCAAGCCGGCCAGGTTGATTCTGATTGGCTGTCAATGTTTTTATTGTTCATCAGCTGAAAAAAAAACATTCTTTAAGCGATTCCAACAATATTTCCATATTCACATAGTACTGGAAATTAATAAACCGTTATAGTTACAGGCTGTCATTGTCCATGGTGTGAACGGGTCTCAAGGAGCTCTTTTTTTCGGAGAGGTTTGTGCAAGAAAAGCAAACGTGTTGAAAGGCTTGTGAGATTTAAGCCGTAGATGACAGTGGGAAGAAGTTGACGTGAGTAAAAGCATGGAAGAGATGAGGAAGACCCCTCAGAAAAGCACTTTGGGCTTTAGAAACTCACCGGCAATTCAGGAGGCAACTGTCTCAGCAAATCGAACAAAAATGCCACAATCTCATCGTCTTGCAGAAATCGGTGCAAATCTAAGTCTTCGGGGCTGTTGTAAATAAAAAAAACTGCTTTCTTAATGTCAGGAGGAAAAATAAGGAAGGTCTCATTGTCTTTGAGACTATTTATTTAATCATATTCAGAGTGATGTATATAATGGACAAGGTAATGAAACAAACATGAATGAATAATGTTAGTATTGGTAAAACTAAAGGAAGATCGGTGCATTGTCAGACGCTTCAGTACAAAAAAAAAACATATTATTATCAAAATATTCGTTTTAATGTCTTTACTTAATACATGTTATAAAGGACACATCTTCATCTACCTTGCTCCAAAAGCTGTACATGATAGACGCATTTGAAAAGGCTAGAAATAGGCGAGCCGCCGTCCTTTGCTTCTATATCTCTGTCTATACCTTTTGCCAAGGACTGCGGCCAGATACTGCTTCACGGCCATTTGCTTCCGGTAGCGGCTGTAGCTGTCCGTGAAAACCCCGTCCGAGTGACGCTTGGAGAGCGGCTCGTTGTCGTCCTCCATCATGCTTCCTCCGCTGCGTTAGAGAAGAGAACCCAGTATATTACAGAAACAGACGACACTGTCTGAGACCATGCGTATCAAGCACGATTTCTATTTATTTGTTGATTTTTTGTTGTTGTATTCTGAATACGATTTATACGCAAAAACTTAATTTAGTGTGCATATGATACGCACGTGCAATACGCAGTTTCTGTGTGCACGTGATATGCACTTTATGCATTTTGGCGTACCTATACGCACCTGCCCCACTCTGAGTCCATTTTGCGTATAACTAATACGCCACATTGAAACAGAAAATCGTGCCTTTGAAACGCACATTCATAAGATCTGTTTAGAATAAAAGTCAATTTAAGTGTGCTAGCTACATAATCTAGTTGTTGCTTAAAAACTCGTTTAGTTTGGGAATAGTTAGGATGTTTCGGATATAAATGTGTTCTAGGATAGGCCTGTATATATACATTGCAATACGTTGTGTGGAAGGGTACAGAATGCTTTATTTTAGTCTATGCCTGCGTCTTGAAGTGCATACTATCCATCCTTAACTCTATGTGATAGCAGTAATTTTCAATACTATATAGGGCGGATAGTATGCACATTGGGACGCAGCAGGGTCACAACATGTTGGCGGATCAGTCGCGCCTGGTTATTCTTTAAGCCACTTCGATAAGACTTTGGTTTTTCAGATTTAAAACTTATCGGGACTTCTGCACTCCACCGAACGCTTTGTAGAAGCAAGAACATGTTCCTGTGTGAACCCAGTGGCGGTGCCAGAGATTTATACAGGGGGGTGGCCAAGGCTAATTCAACAGACCATAACAGAAAATCAGTGTATAACCCCAACATGGCATAGAAAAGCATAAATAAATCCTACAATTGCTGATTACTTCACATTAGCTTTACATTCCTACCGTAGCTTCTAATGTTAGTATATTAAACGTGTTTCTCTTATACGTCTATCACCTCAGTAAGCAGTGGTTGGAGCAAAAGATATTAATTATTATTAGATAATATTAGATATTAGATGATAAATAATAAAAAGTCCAAAGTTTGAACAGATTTGTAATGTTTTTAAAGAATACTCTTCTGCTCACTAAGCCTGCATTTATTTGATCCAAAATACAGCAAAAGCTGTAATATTATGAAATCGGCCTATTTTCATTTATTTTAATTTTATTTAAAATAACTGCTTTCTATTTGAATATATGTCAAAATGGAATTTATTCCTGTGATTTCAAAGCTGATTTGTTTTTAGTCTCACGATCCTTCAGAAATCGTTCTAATATTCTGATTTGCTGCTCAAAAAATATGTATTATTATTATTATTGTTATTGAAAACAGCGGAGTAGAATTTTCCAGGTTTCTTTGATGAATAGACAGTTCAGAAGAACAGCATTTATCTCTTTTGTAATATAATAAATGTCTTTTATAACTTTTGATAAATTTAAAGCATCTAAAGCATCATTAAAGTATTAATTTATATTTAAGCAGTTATTTTAAATAGTAAATATATTTCACAATATTACTGTATTTTGGATCAAATAAACGCAGGCTTGGTGATCAGAAGAGAACATTACAAATCTTATTGTTTTGAACTGATAATGTACACTTTATTTTTCTATATTTTACTACACAAGGGACCCTATTGTTAAAGTTAAAAGTAAGAATTGTTTTGTACAAGTTCATATTATACCATTTTTATAATAACGTTTATCTATACATTTTATTAATTATAATAAAAAACTATTATTAGTAAATATATCAAAGTAGGCTAATTTGTACAAAATCCTCTAGTGTACATGTTCTCCTAGTTTATAGACACTGAGTGGATTTTCTGCTGTTAATGTTTTCTTCCCGCGGTTAAGACACTCATTGAGTGATTGCATGATGCACTATATATTTAGTAAGTTGTAGTGTATCATTCAGCATGCATCGAGGTTTATTCAATGTTTAATAAGCATGCACTTCGCTTGAACTGATGCATGATCCGTCACGCCACTGAAGAGCACAAAGACTGCATTTATCCTTTGAAATTCTTCATTAAACTAAGATAATGTGAATGCTGAGCTCTGTCGTGTCCATCAGCGCATTGCGCGTGCGGCGCGAGAGCGCGTGAGAGGCTGGACATGAGCGCGACGCTGAACACCAGACGCGTCGCATGAACTCGGGGCTAAAATAAACGATTCTTTCGGTGCAATTAAACAAAGCAAATGAAATAGTAGCATATCAGTGGTTGGGGTTGGCACCCAGGGTGGCCGAAAGTCAGTGCCACCCCGGACACCCCTCTGGCTCCGCCACTTATTCCCCTTTCCACAGATCTTACGCATGTTGAAACCCGGACACATACAGCTGCAAGTGAAGTAACTGATAGTACTTAGTATGAGAGGGATAGAGAGAGAGAAACACTGGTCTTACCCCACGCGTTTCGCCATCAGTGTATGCAGGTATTTCCGCGCGGATAACTGTCCGAGCGCTTTCCTGTAGGCTTTATTAAACATCCCGTCCGCGTGCCTTTCCAGTCTGGGTGAGGACATGACAAAAAGAGTGTGCTGGTCATTAAAGCGATCAGCTTGAGCTGATATAGCCCATCTATCACTCACAGCTAACTCTTTCAGTCCAGGCGCTTTCAAACACTTTCTATGCTATGTGTGCACATGTCTTAAACAAGCTCTATTTGTCTTAGCAAGCAGAATAATGCAAGAGGAACACATTGATAAACAAACAATACACCTGTAAGAAAGAGTTGGCTATCACCTTGTCAGTGGAGGGGTATACAACGCGTACGCATCTTCAGTAACTGAAGGAGAGCTTCGGATAGTGATCTGGTCTCTGTCAAAGGTTAATGAGTTCCCCTCCTCGTCAAATCCTGCAGTCTCCATTCTGTGACAAGACATGAAGTCAGTTCATTCGCATTAACTCCGGCTATTACTGTGAAGTACGGTGATTTAGCTAAACGTGCTCTATTTAAATGCATACTATAACAACTAAATAATAAAGCTATTTCTGTAAAGTTTTGTCCTACAAATATTTTGTGGAAAGTGTGTTCTTGCTTTGGGACATGTGGTAGATGTTTTTGTTTATATTACACTTTATTATGCCAAGTAAGATTATATACGTTATAATATTAAATTAATTCTATTTTCCGCGCGCGTTCACACTTTCGCCGTTCTTTCAAATCGTTTGATTCGACGCGAAACAATGAACGCGCATAAAACACGTCTTGAGCAGCCTATATATAACGTATGTTATCATTTCTTATTAAATATACGGTCAACAAAATACACATGTTCACACTTTTGTGATCGGACAGTCAATAAAACGCTTAAACACTTTAATAGCGTTATTGGCCAAAGTTGTATCGTCCAGCAACACTGCAGGCAAACCCGCGGAATCCGAATCGTTACCGGGCGTGCAGACGGAGGGATTCCCGTACCTGATGTCGGGGTAACTCAACGGCGAACACACGTTGCATTGCACGAGGAGCCCGTAGATGAGAAAAGCAAGAGTCGTTTTGCTGCTCGTCATCATTCTGTATAAGAAAAAGATACAAATTAGAACACTGAGAAATATTTCAAACTTGAATTCTTCGACGTTCCAAATATCGTTCCTTTGTCCCTCTGTAGTTTAATGGCAGTGTCAGGTGTCTCTTCAACTACAACTACTCCAAACGAATACTCAGCCTCTCAAAACTATCTCAAAAGCACTCAGAATACCGGTCTCTTCCAGCAGTGGTTCACTTACCTACGGCACCGAACGAATGCGTTCCGGTAGAGACGGCAACGACAATGAGATGAACACCTCTCTCTCTCTCTCAGTCTGCTCTTTAAACTTTTCTGTGCGTCACTTTGTTATCCTTCTGAGCACAGAACGGATTTTTTTCTTAGATCTCCGTAACGACAGTCGAACGGATATGAAACGAGTTATCATTCGTATTCATCTCTCATTATAGCATCGCGAGTTTTATTCTCGGAGCACTTTCTTCTGGACCCTTTTCACCCCCACTTTAGAGACTGTGTCTACGTCATCCTCCCTAATTAGGGAGAGAGCATGTACTTTTCCTTCCTCCAGACACAAACACACGCGGGGTTTCCGGGGACTTTCCATAGATATGATGATTTTTATACTGTACAAACTGTATATTATATCCTCTAACCCCCCTTATAGAAAATGTTCTGCATTTTTACATTAACAAATAGTACAAGTTGTTTTTCTTATGGGGGACCAAAAAAATATTAAATAAAATTTGGGGCATTACTGATCCTTGTGGGACGTTCTTAGCATTTTCGTTTTATATTTCATATATAGGCTGCATTTTATATTCATCTATAGTGCATATAAATAATTTAAACTCTGTTTAATATTAGTTTATATTAACATTCAATTCAAAAGTAAAAAATATACAGATTATCTGAAGGGATGTTCACCCAAAAATTTTAATTCTGTCATTAATTACTCACCCTCACCTCGTTCCAAACCCACGAGACCTTCGTTAATCTTCGGAACACAAATTAAGATATTTTTCATCTCTCAGACCCTCCATAGACAG
>CM049867.1:5088899-5333899 GCA_027474115.1 Schizopygopsis malacanthus
TCATAACCATCCAGTTTTGTCCCGTGCAATAACCCGTATTTGCTTTTATGACTCATTTGAACATATGTTACTGTTTGCCTTAATTAGTAAAATATGCTTGTGTCTGTGTTTTTATGAGGCAAATATGATATTTATTTTGTGCATCAGGAAGTGTGCACAACATAGTGTCAACATGCTGCAGCCAATAATGGGGTAATTTTGTTCAAATTAAAAGGATATTTGGGTTCAACGTGCTCGGAGACTTAAATATCATTTAAATGTCAAATGATTCAAAATTAGTAACAGTAATACTAGTTATCCAAAATTAAAAACTAACAATTTACATTTACTGTAACATATTGACAGACCTGACAGTGGCAACAAAAGCCAAGTCAGTTTATTTAGTGCTATAGTGGAATTATTTGATATGTGGATAAAGTTGGATGCAATTTTGAGTTGGCATTATTAATTTGAAAGGTTTTGTACAATAACAGTTTGATTTACTGTCAAGCCTTGGTTATGTGTATCATTGCCGCTGTTAAGTGATGCATATAAATGATTCTGGTCCCACTTTTATTGAAAGTCATGCCATAATTTTTACTCACAGTACATAATACAAAACATCTCGTGACTGTCTATTGAAAATGATGGATTATAGCACCATTCAAAGCTTTAAAACCTGACAGATAGCCAATGAAGAGATGATAAAATCAGATCCATCTGAAGATGATTTATCAAGCCTGCATGGCGTCTACTCGGCAGTTCATTACAATAATCTAGTCTTAAGGTCTTGAACGCATGCATTCATGTTTCAGCATCAGAGACACACAGAACGTGTCTTAGTTTAGCTGCATTTCTGAGTTGGAAAAAGGCTGTTGTGCAAACATTGGAAATATGATTTGCAGCAAGTCAGTACATCATTCATTATTAAAACATGAAAACAATGAAAACACCTTTGAAATTAGGCAACATACTTGGTCAGGTCATAGTTTTCACCTTCACTTGTGTGAAGTAGCAGTGGCACGGGTCTCAAGTCAACTTGTCAGCCAGTGTTTTGGTACTGAATGACTCCTTTTACTTCTATCAGTAAGTTCATCTGAAAGTACTTAAGTACATGTACTCAAGTGAGCGTTTAATGTGGTGAATGTTTAGACTTGCATGTATACATATTTATGAAATCATCCGCCTAGAATCCTGCACAGTTGATCAGCTGTATTGATTTCAGATATATCAACGATTAGGTCCAGAATTGAATTGTGCAATATTTACATGCATTCATATAATACATGCTTTAATTTCCCTTTTTAGATAAACAAATGTGTAAAAGCCAAAAGGGGGCAGCAAAGTAGAGGTATTAAAATAAAAACTCAAGTGATCCATCTAACAGTTAAAACAGCGCTCATCGTTTATTTTTTTTAATAAAGCTCCATTTAATCACAATTAATAGTTATTGTTTAAAACACTGTAAACCAAAAAACAACCCAAGTACCGTCTAACATGACACACGAGTGGAAAGTGTGGACACAACACGGACCAATAACTTCTTCAGGTCGTTCTTTTGGCCGGCGCGTGTTTGGTTTCTATTATAATCATAGTCAGATATGAACAAAAATCATTAGCTGAGCACCTTTTGTTCTGTGTTGCTCTGCTCTGAAGCACTTGCTCAAGATTAGATGTGAAGTCCAGGCTGGGTCTGATTTGTGCAGGACATCATTCATAGATGAAGCCGTATCTGGACCAAACAACACGCTGCTTTCTCAAATGATGACTATGATAAATGAGGGTTTGATATTCAAGCCACATCAGATTTCACTACAAATTAGACATTGGGCTGGTTATTATAGATGCTGCTTATAAACATTAATAAACTACTCCCATTAAATGTACATGTATTAATTTGTTCATGTTTATAAGGTCTAAACAGCCATTTGCATCTTGATTGCAGGATGGGGGTCATAGTTATAGATCTCAAAATCCTCTGGCTGGAAATCATCAACTCGTTCAACTTTGCGTTTGATCCTGAGTTTGGGGAACGGACGCGGCTCTCGCCGAATCTGTGGGTACGGGACAAGTGTTATTTCTGCATATTTATACTGTATGTGGACAGTATTTATGGGTGAAGACGGTGATACAATACTAAGTCTAAAGGTCTTGCACATTAAGTCTGTAATTTTGGCACGTAAAAAAATTAATACGACCTCATGTTGTGTCAATCATGTTTACACATCGCGTAAAAAAAAATTCGGATCAGGTTCGATTTTCTGCGTTTTTGCTTTTTTATAGCAAGCATTTAGATAGGAATGGATGAAAAAATTAATAAAAGCATACGAAAATTTCAGACTCTGTGCGCAAGGACCTTATAACACCTACAGAAATACCTGTAGAATTATGCATATTGTTTAATTTTATTGAATTTATGCAACCTACCTGCTCTTTCAAGGGCTCAATGTGATTGGTGTAGATGTGGGCATCACCTATTGTGTGCACAAAATCCCCAGGCTACAAGGAAAAAACAAATAATAATAAAAGAGGAGTACTAAATATATTCAAAGTTATAATTTGGTAAGTCCATAAAAATGCATGATTGTAGATTTCACAAGCTTTGATATGAAACAAATAACATTTGTTCCACTTAAATAACTAAAACTAGATATATAATGGATATTTGTATTGATTAGGTACTAATAAACCCCTCCTAACACATCTGTCTGGATGACTTGTTTGCATTGTTAATTGGTTTCTGTATAATTACAGCACACTGTATGATTGTGACACGTGTTCACCTTGAGTCCAGTGATGTGGGCAATCATGTAGGTCAGTAGCGCGTAGCTGGCGATGTTGAATGGCACACCCAGACCGATATCACCAGAGCGTTGGTACAGCTGACACGACAACTCGCCGTCTGACACGTAAAACTGGCACAGCGCATGGCACGGGGGCAGCGCCATCAGAGGGAGATCTGACAAAAACAGTCATTTGTCATCATGCAGGAATGTTAAAGCTGTGATACTGGAGTGCACGTTTAAAAATACATTTTTTTATATACTTTTAAATGGGTCATATGATGTGATTTCAAGTTTTGCTTTCTCTTAGGAGCGTTACAAGCTGTTTGTGCATTGATAAGATCCCTGAAGAAGCACAGACTAAAGTCTCAAAACCGAAGAGATGTTCTTTATCAAAGACTCGTCCACGCCCTCCTAAAACGGCTCATTTAAACACGCCTCCTCATGTCTACATCACTGTGTGGTAAGATTTGTAAAACACCGCCCAAATGTATACGCAATGAAAGAAGGTGTAACTATTATTCTCGCTGTAGTATTGTTGCTGCCGCCGGCGTCGTGTCCTGGAGACGCGGTGTTTCGTTGTGAAAGAGAAAGTACTTTGTTTGGGCTTCCAGAAGAGGACACAACTAGAAATCAGTGGTTAAGTTGTGTTTACAACACTGCTCCAGAACAGTTCAACCCAAATATTAGTGTGTGTGCAGCACATTTTACAGAGAACTATCTCCAGAACCCGGAAGAGTAACATTAGCCTACGATGCTTCTGTGCACAAAGACTGTTTCTATAAAGTGGAGCAATTCCAGCTTTGCAAGGACAGTCTGAGCTTCTGACTCACAGCCGGTAAGGACGATTAAATGAGAGCTATGAGAAGTGTAGAGTAGTGCTTGCTGTTTGTCGTTTCTCCGATCACAAATGCAGACATGGTAATGTTTATGCGATGCATAAATATACCGTATAAGTCTTTATAGCCAGTAGTTATGTCCCCACTGGATGCAACAAATGCCTCGTTTCTAATGGGTTTTATGTTTTTTGTGTCGTCACGGCATCACAATACGGTGAGGGGCGTAACATTTCACGCTTGAGGTATTCGGCCAATCACAACGCACTGGACAGCTGGCCAATCACAACGCACTGGACAGCCGGCCAATCACAACGCACTGGACAGCCGGCCAATCACAACGCACTGGACAGCCGGCCAATCACAACGCACTGGATAGCCAGCCAATCACAACGCACTGGATAACACAACACTGGATCACTGCCGGCCAATCACAACGCACTGGACAGCCGGCCAATCACAACGCACTGGACAGCCGGCCAATCACAACGCACTGGACAGCCGGCCAATCACAACGCACTGGACAGCCGGCCAATCACAACGCACTGGACAACCGGCCAATCACAACGCACTGGATAACCGGCCAATCACAACGCACTGGATAGCCGGCCAATCACAATGCACTGGATAACCGGCCAATCACAACGCACTGGATAACCGGCCAATCACAACGCACTGGATAGCCGGCCAATCACAACGCACTGGACAGCTGGCCAATCACAACGCACTGGATAACTGGCCAATCACAACGCACTGGACAGCCGGCCAATCACAACGCACTGGATAACCGGCCAATCACAACGCACTGGATAGCTGGCCAATCACAACGCACTGGATAACTGGCCAATCACAACGCACTGGATAGCTGGCCAATCACAACGCACTGGATAGCCGGCCAATCACAACGCACTGGATAACTGGCCAATCACAACGCACTGGATAACTGGCCAATCACAACGCACTGGATAACTGGCCAATCAGAGAACGCCTCGCTTCTCAGATTGATGAGTTTTGTAAAAATCGGCGCGTTTCAGAAAGGAGGAGCAACAATAATGTACAGTGTGTGGAAAATAATGTGTTTTTGAACCTTAAACCGCATAAACACATTGCATTACACCAAATAATGTTCTTTTTAGCAACGTCATATGACCCATTTTCAGTAACTGAAATACAGCTAAAATAAAATATTACATGAAAAACGTTTACCCTTCATTTTTAAACTTTTGAAAGTGCTAAATGTGCTAAAACTAAATTGCTATTGTTCTTAAAATTAAAACAAACTTAATTGTATATGGAAACATAAAGATGAAATTAAATATCAATATGAGATGAAAAGCTTAAAAATAAAAACATTTTTTTGGGCAACTAACTGAAATAAGTGTAATTACTAAAATTGTTCAAATTATTTGTTATTGTTTTTATTGTTAACTGAAAAACTAATACAACATTTTTTTGGTAACTGATATAAAACTGAAAAATATATATATTTTAAAACTTAACAATTAGAAAATGTTGCATTGGCAAATAAATAAAATACAATGAAAATGTTTTATAAAATAAACATTTTATACATATTACATTTTATAAAATAAAATGGCAAATAATAAGTTTAAAATACAAAAATGACTGAACCTTAAATAAAAATAAATCTAAATAGAAATATTTTAAGAGTTCAGCGGCAAAAGCCTCTTAAGTGCCATTTTTAATGTTCTTCTAAAATGAGCATTTTTCTTAGGCTATGTTCAGTTATTTCACTTTCATGAAAGTGGAAATAACCTATTCATTGCCATTTAAAGTGAAATTACTGAACCTACACCTGAGAAAAACGCTCATTTTAGAAGAACATTTAAAATGGCACTTAAGAGGCTTTTGCCTCTGAACTCTTCATTTAATATTTAAACTAATCAAAACGACAAAAGCATGCAACAAAATTACCAAAACGTAAGCTAAAATGAAAACAAAATAAATAAAAGGCATTAATAAATATCATCATAATATACGTAAATGATACAAAAGTAACACCGCAGGAGGTTATGGACTTGATTGAGACCTTTGGGATTCCAGGCGCACATGATGATCCTCCGGTCTTCTGGGTTTGACTTGATGGTGTCGATCACTTTCTGTAACTGGTCAACACCTTGCCCCGAGTAATCTTTATGGAGACAAGAAATCATAGAGAAGCTTGGACACATACATGCACTAAAAGACGAGTGTTTGAAACCGCTTTCAAATTTAACCAATATACCAAGAGGTCTTTCATCTAACGAGATCGTGAAGATTGCATGTATAATATTATGTAATAAAGTGTCGGTCCTACATTTATTTAGGGCCCTATGAATTCCATTTGATTTTTAATTCTAAATTCAGTTTTTTACATTTTATTTTTTTCTGGATTCTGTTTTTTTCCATTAAAAATTTTCTGGACTCCTTTTTAATGGTCAGATTAAATTGTATTAATTAGAAAACTTGTCTAATTAATTAAAATCACAAAACTTATACAATTGAATATTAATTTATAAAAAAATGTAACAAAAATTATATGTTTGAAATGTTGAAATGTTATATTTTATTCTCACCTTATTTGTAATTGTTACCAAATTCTGTATTTTAGCATTTCTAATTATTTGAATGCGTACAAAACAATGTATTTATTCTAACAGCGGCCTCATGAAATGCCCCCCCCCCCCCAGAAATTCAGAAGTTGTACTGGTTATCAGATGAAGGCATAAAACATTGATTTAATTTATATTTTAATTAATAAAAATTAAACATTTACATTTTAAATAAAGGGGATTTACTATTAAAGTTAAAATATTTTGTGATTATTTCAAAAAAAAAAATTAAGTTGTATTATTTTTCAACAGTAGGAGTAGTATTACGTACAGTCTACTAAATAATAGTAATATATCTATTTCTGGCACAATGTCTTTAATAAGTGAAACCGAACTTTTATTTTGACGGGTTGCCGTGAATAGTTCTGTGTGTATATGAGGCTAGTTTTACTCAAATAAAATGCTAAAATGCTCGTGATCAGTTTGAGATATTGTTCATGTATTTATGTCCTCATTGACGCTGAAATCAATGCAGGATTCATATTTAAATCGACTTCTGCTGCTTAATATTTACAGATACTAGTCCATATGGCGATTTGATTTAAGTGTAATGACCTACTGTTGATTAAATCATCCAAACTTTGACACATTCCGTGACATTCCGAGTTAAACTGAACATTCCGTTTTGGATTCCGAGATTCCGTCCGCGTTCATAGGGCCTCATGTATCCTACAGTACAGTAAACCACTGCTATGACACGCCATGTCCACTGCCTGTATATAAAGAAGCACAGTTACCAGCGTGCATGTCTTTGTATTCAGCTCCAAAGTGCCTCCACTGAAAGCCATACACCGGACCCAGATCTCCTTCCTCCCGATCGCTAAAGCCGTTCTTATCCAGAAACGTCCTGGAGCCGTTCGCATCCCAGATTCTCACACCCTTCTCCGACAGCTCTTTGGCATTGGTTGAACCCTAAACTCAAGAGAGAGAAAATGCAACTAATTCAATAATGCAAAATTAATAAAACTTCTGGATAGAGATGCAACGATTCACTCAACTCGCGATTTTGATTTCATGGTTCACTTTACATTTTACAGTAAATGACAATGTGTCCTTTTATTACGCTAAAATGTTTCTTTATGAAATTTAAATTTTAAAACAAACAAGTGACATACAATAAAGCTCTTCATATAAACAAAACCATGCTCTTTACATTTAAAATCAGAGGCAAGCACTGCATGTTAACCATCATCCAAACAAAGATGCAGCACACATGCAACATGAGCAGTTTTTAATCTGAATTAATTCAAAATTTGAAGCAAAAACATAACGGTCTGACTTTAGTTTTGTGAAGCTATACTACGTAAAACATACCTACATCTACAACATTTAACTACATCAGCAAAGATACAGTGTCACCGCTGTAAACAGAGCAGAGCTGAGCTTACGAACACTACTTTAATGTGCATCGTTCAGAGGCTAGATAAGAAAATACCACGTAAACTTTTCTAAAGACTCTCAGAGATACATTCATATAAACTCTTACTCAAATATATCGTGATTCGTTAAGCATCTCAACCGATTTTAACCGGCTCGCGGTAACTCGTTACATCCTGGAACATATAGAAAAAGCTGTACACAGAAAACATAGCACATAGTATGAGATATTTCCTACCTTGATAAACCACAGCAGCTCCTCCAATATGCCTTTCCAGAAAACCCGTTTGGTCGTCAACAAAGGAAACTGATCTGTGAAAGCGTTTGTAATTACAGTTTAGTACCATTTCAACGTTAGAGGCAGTTGATTTTTAGCTTCAAACTGTTGCAACACGAGTCCTTCATCCATAATATTGTTTCTCCAGTGAAAAAGTCATCTTGTCTGAATCAGGAGAGACATCTGCACAGATCAAGCAGCGTTTACAATTTCACTATTTCACTGGAGAAAGCGTTATTATGGATCACGCACTCGTATTTTAGCCAGAAGCGACAATTTGATGTTGAAAATGATTAAATGGTTGATTAGTTTATTACAAACATGTCGCTTTTGGCTTCACATGATGTTAACTGAGGGACTTGTGGATTATTGTGATGTTTTAATCAGCTGTTTGGACTCTCATTCTGACGGCACCCATTCACTGCAGAGCATCCATTGGTGAGCAAGTGATGCAATACTAGACTTCTCCAAATCTGATGAAGAAACAAACTCATCTACATCTTGGACGGCCTGAAGGTGAGGACATTTTCAGCTATTTTTATATTTTTGGTTGAACTATTCCTTTAAGACAGACGTAGTCTACTAATGTCATTCATTAGATCAGCATTCAGAAACCACATCTTGCATTTGTTAATGTTTTATACTCTGACACCAAACAGAAGTGACTTATTTTTACATTTGCAGTGTTATCTGGTAAGCTTATATTTGACTTATAATCGGTTTTCATGAAACTCAGTGCCATGCAGCTGTTGTTGCTGCCATCTAATATTCAGGGGAAGTTGCTAAAGAAAGGTCGATTATTTTTTATTTTTTTATAAAAGTTGCGATTTTTTTTATATATTTTTTTAGAATAGGCAAATATTTAATTTCGTCGGTCTCTTATCCGGCAGCGTATCGATTTTTTTTATTGAACAAACAAAAAGTACAAACCGTCACAGCTGCTAGACGTTGCTAAATGACGTTGTGATGCCATTGCGTGATGACGTCAATACGCAATCACGACGCAAAATTGTCACAGCATTAAATCTTAGCAAAACAAAAAATATATATACTATGTTAATTTAGATTTGTTCGAAAAATTATATAAACAAACACATACTATAATATTAAAATATAAATAATTGTATTTATTAAACACAAAACTGAATTATTGAACACATACATTTTTTAACAATTTAAGTTTTTTTTATTAGCGTTAGCTAGTAACGTTAATTGTACAATAGTTAGTGTGCTATACTCGAAGAAACGCCTGTAAAAACAGGGCACAATCAACTGTTTTAATATGAAGGACTTGTCTGTATTGGTTTTTTACAAGGTTACACAATGAATGACGGATACTAACTGGAAAATTATTAATTTGGCACCTTTTCCATTTTTTTCTTACACTGTACTAACTGATCAACAATCGCAGGTACAAGCTACTAACAAAGTATCATAAATAAACAATTATTCAGTTATTATTATATTGAACAGCAGCTAAATTAATTCATGTGATGTGTGTGCTGCTAAGCATGTCTGGTTTCCTCTTTTTATGTAATTTAACGTTAGATGGAAATATGCTTTTATCGTTTGAGTCACTTATCAAAAGTTGCCAAATAACGTTATATTTTAAAATGAGCTAAGTGTGTTGCTAGGCGCTGATGGAAGAAAAGGTTGTTAGGGTAACGTTAGCGTTAGATGGCAAACACGTGTCTAGGCTGGCCACAGTTTTGATGCACACTGGACTGACCTCTGAGACTGTATCTGGCCTGCGTCCCGAACACAGAAATCACTCCGGTTCCGGTTCGGTCGCCTTTCCTCGCGCCGTTCTGCAGAACGAACTCGACCAGACTCAAGTACCCGCGCTCGTCGCAGAACAGAGAAAAGGTATTTTTCCCTCCACTCGCATCTTCGGTCTTGTTTTCTGCGTCCGTGCCATGTCCATTTGTCAGGTTCACTGCGGTGCTGGACATGTTCTTCAGCTGAAGATTATATTCAAACCAGATGCACGTTCCCGCGAAACTGTTCTTCTTCTAGTTGTTTTTGGCGGGTTTTCAGACAGTCTTCTTCAGACGACAGCTGTAAGTTACACCGCCACCTACGAAACTGGAGTGTGTAAAATCACTTCTTCATTAATCTCATCTTATTTCTTCCCAATATGACCGGTTTCATATCAAATTAAACTGAGTAGAGAGTAACTTTAATTTCTTTAATTTAAGTTATTTTCTCTAAATGTACCACAATGCATTACATTTACACATATCACATATCTCTTGGCATATTTGACATGCTCATGAGTTTCTATTTCTAATTTTTTTTGTCTTTAATTCAATTTTTGAATATTTTAGTAACCTGTTTTCTGCCTTTATTATATGTAGCCCTATCCCAAGTCTTAATTATCTAATTAAATTGTAATAATATGCCTTATTTTTTCTCTATAATCTCTATTTTGTCATCATGTTTCAGAGATATAGTTGCTCATTTGTCAGTTTATTTCACTCTTCGTTCTCTAATTGCATCTAAATCCGTTGGGTACATAATTTCATACTCCCGGCAGTTGTAGCAACATGTCTTGCAGTAATAATAATACGCAAGTGCTGTAGTTTAGTTAAAGTAAATCAATTGATATTTCATTACTTTCTACCAATAATGCATTAATTGCAGTAATTTTCATTACTCCCACTAAGTGTTAAAACTGCGCTGCATTTCTGTAATTTTGATTTGGTTGCTGCTCCATATATCATATATCCACAAAATATCAATATATATTCCCTTTCCGCTCCCCATTCAGACCCTTGCATCGTCAGTTTTAACATTTTTTACAGCTTTATGCATCATTTTATCCAACCATAGTTCAAAATATTTCATATTGTTTTTATTTATTTCTATATTTTCATTGTTTTGAACCTCAGTCTCATTTCTTAATTGGTAAACCCCCAATTTCCAACATTGTTTTTATTGCTTATTAATATTTTTTACATGCTTAGTATTTGCTACCTCATTTCCAGATAACTCTATCATCAGGGGAGGTTGACTGAAATCCTCTATCTAGGTCATCTATCTAAACATATCATTAATAATCCTGAATACTGAGCACACTTATTTGTGTAATTACATTACTGATGCTAAAAATATCAGAAGTTTTACTATTTTTGTCCTATTTGTTAAAAATGTCATTAGACTGCTGTAAATACTTCTGTTTATCCGTTTGTTCTGTAGTTTGGTCTATAATTGTCCGGATTTCCAGGATTCTTCCCTGATTTAAGAAATGAATTATTGCATAAATAACCTTCTCTCCAAATGCTGTAGCTCTCGTATCATTTTTAGTGCCTCTGATCTTGTTCTTTGGCTAAGTTCCTATTAACTCCATTATATTACTTTCTAAACCCATTAATGTATGCTCTCGTTTTATATTTACTTAATTCTCTATTTTCCCCAAGGCATGTTTGTTGTGATAATCAGAGGGACGATACAATCCCAATTCCTGAAATGTTGGGACGTTTTTAAATTTGAATAAAATTAAAATTAAAAGACTTTAAAATCACATGAGCCAATATGGTATTCACAATAGAACATAGATAACATAACAAATGTTTAAACTGAGTAATGTTACATTTTGTTATGCACAAAATGAGCTCATTGCAAATGTTATGCCTGCTACAGGTCTCAAAATAGTTGGGACGGGGGCATGTTTATTATGGTGTAGCTCTTCTTTTAAAAACAGTTTGAAGACGTCTAGGCATCGAGGTTATGAGTTTCGGTGTTGTTTTGGTCCCATACATGCCTGATATAGGTGTCCAGCTGCTGAAGAGTTTGTGGTCGTCTTTGACGTATTTTTTGATTAATGATGCACCAAATGTTCTCTATAGGTGAAAGATCTGGACTGCAGGCAGCCAATTCAACACCCGTGCTCTTCTACTACGAAGCCATGCTGTAGTATTAGCTGCATTAGGTGGTTTTGTATTGTCCTGCTGAAATACACGTCCTCTGGAGGGGAGCATATGTTGCTCTAAAACCTTAATGCATCTTTCAGCATTCATAGTGCCTTCCAAAACATGCAAGCTGCCCATACCGTATGCACTTATGCACCCACATACATCAGAGATGCTGCATTATATTTGCAAGACATATTTTCTTTAGTTATCCCTATTTTTCCAAGTCTTTGAAGCATATTTCCTACATAACGTATTTTATTCATGTACTTGTTGTCATTTAATTTAGATGTGTATTTCTATTATTTGCCCTTTCTAATTATGTCATTTATAAATTCATTAAAACTAAATATATAAATAATTAAACGAGTAATAACGTGTACAATAAAACTATCACATAGCAGTTGAATAAAGGTAAAGATGTAATGTGCCGATTATCCTGCAGATGGCCTCATAACTCTGCTTTACGATTAATCCAGAGCACTCGCAGATCTACGAAGAAATTCAAGTACTACTTAAGTTACAATGCTTTTGGAGTAAGTTTAAGATGATACGTGTGATCATTTTTATGATGTACTTCGTCTTGGGAAACGCAGCCCTTATATAGGCGCGTATTTAGTCTGAGCGCGTTCTGCGCATGCGCGAATCACATGTTGCTGTGTTGTTATTGCCAGCAAGCGCCGTACAATCAGCAAAGGACAGAGCAACTGGATGGCAGGATGACATGCTCAGATACCACGACCAAACATGCATCTCTGATAATACCCAACTGTCGCCGCAAGCGTGCGCTACAGCTGTCGACGTCGCTTTGCGTGGAGACGTCCAGTCGCGTTTAGTGCTCCGCAGAGATGGACTCGCATCTGTGGGATCATCTGCAGGCTGGCAGCTCGGACGTGGACTGGTGTGAGGGCAATTATCTCATCTATCCTGGAATAGCGGAGTTTTATAACACGGTGCGTCGCTCTTCTTTGTTTACGTTAGTTGCAGTGTGTCACGCGCGTTTGAGCGCCCGCTATTGAAGTCTGTAAACTTTAGGCTGTACTTGTCTAATACGACTTGTGTCTCTTTTCAGATAAGCAACGTGCTGTTCTTCGTCTTGCCCCCGATCCTCATGTGTTTGTTTCGTCAGTACGCCACACACTTCAACAGTGGCATCTATCTGATATGGGCTCTGCTGGTGGTGGTTGGTGAGTTTCTTCTCTCCAGCTGTTGTTTGTCTGACACACAGGGACTTCTTGCACAAGTATGCCGGAGGTCATGGCTTTCAGCACGCTTTTGGGAAAAGTGCTGGTCTTCAGGAAATAGCTGAGCTGAGCAGGAAGAGCTCCCGGAGGAAATCTGTTATCTTAGAGAAAATTAATTAATGTTTTCTGGGCGAAACTCTTTAATATGTGAAGCCTGCAATCCCCCTTCTACTGTGTGTGTGTGTGTGTGTGTGTGTGTGTGTGTGTGAGAGAGAGAGAGAGAGAGAGAGAGTGAGTGACCCTCTCTCTGAAATCCAAGCTAAAGTCTCAAAATCTTATTATGACATAACAAGCATCAAAGTTTGATTTCTACCATTAATTTTAATCTTTGACTTCTACCATTAATTTTAATCTTTGACATGACCTTACTGAGTCAATATTAAAGATATAAAGGTTACATTTTCACTGCATGTTCTTTATCATATGAAGGATGATTTTATGCATAAAACAGCAAATCACAAAAAAGTGACTTTAGCTGGGTTTTCACAGAGAGGGTCACGTGTCATGGCCTCAAAACTATTAATCGCATTCAATATTCAATAGTTTGTTTACATGGTATAGATGTTTGTGTACTGTGTATATTTATTATGTGTATATAATACACATGCAAAAATTTAGATTTATAAATATGTATATTTAAATATGATATACATTCTATGCATACAAATATTTTATGTGTGTGTGTGTGTGTGTGTGTGAGCTGAATGTTTAATTGATTAAATATAGCTAATTTTTTATTTACTTACGCTTTTTGTTTTATTTATTTTTTTAAATTATAAATTACATTTATTACTTTATTTAATATTATATATGTAAATCTAAAAGGTAGAACTAAATTATATAGACAAACTACCTTTATAACTATATTTCTACCCTTTTAGATTTTTATCAACTTTTATATTCTTCTCTACACAATTTATTTATTTTGGAATATCATTCATAAAATCTCCCAGCTACCTGACAGGTTTCACAGGTACCGGTCTCCGGAGAAATCACAGCGGTTGATGGGAACACAAACAAGGGAGTGACCAGCCAATCAGAAACACTCTCTGCCTGTCAATCATTACATTCAGAGCAACTGACACTGGGCATGTACCATGATGTAGATTAACAAGTTCAGGGTTACACGATTAGTTTTGAGTTGACAAAAACAAACCAGTCCAACCTGGCTTTGTTGAGACCATGAAGCTGATCATCAGCTTTCTGTCAGCTCAGGCTTGGCTCGGCGTCACTTTGCTCAAAGACTTCAGTTTGCGATCTCTAAACTAGACCATAAGCTGGAGGTTAGCTGTGGACGGTGCGTTACAATAGCGATGAACACCGCTAAAAGCCAAGCCACTTTCATGGTACCTAAAACCCAGGATTGGTGCAAACTAAACTGAGACTTATCTGGCTAGCCAGCTAAACCGGCTTCATGGTACTTGAAGGCCCATTGTGTTGGCTCTGCTCTGAATAACCACAAAATTACAAACGTGAAACGTGTGATGACCCAAGGTTAAAATGACCTTAACTCTGTGTTAAAAAATACATGAATCCTGGCTTAAGGACAGTAGGAAAAGCTTCTCTCATTCAGTGGACCCTTTGGTTCTGTTGACCGAAGGCCAGATTTCACTTACTCCTCCGTAAGATGTGTTAATATTCACATGACCCAAGTGCATTCACAAACTCAGCTTATCATAGTTTAAACAGTGCAGCTCAATGTCCCTCTCAGTTTTAGGTTTAGCAAAGCTGCTGGTGTAGCATTCACTGCTTTGTGACAAACAAAGCTGTGCTTTTTTGTAAGCTTCTTCCTTTCTACGTACAATTTAGGGCATGTTTATTGATTCCTTCTCCTTTAACAGCGAAGGTTAAGACAATCGCTTGGGAAACTTCCCAACAAACCTTCTTCCCAACAAACCGCTGGCGTATTTAAAGCTCGCATGGGAAAGCAGCCAGCTCAGCACAAACGCCGCTCTGTACAAATGTCTTCTGAGTTTTCAGGCTCTAAAGGAAGCTGCTGACTTAATTAATCCGGGTGGGATTTTGAGTCAAAATCCTCTGTGCTATTATATAATACAGCGAGTTTAGTCAAAGGATTAAACACAGACAGAGCTGAATTAATCCTCCACGGACCTTGAGGTGGTGCAGCGTTGTTTGTGGTGATGGATGCATGATTTAAGGACACTTTGAAGACTTAAACTGGGTTGTAATTAACAAAATAGTGTTTGCTATTGAATAAATAGTGTCTCAAATATTAGCACGAGAAGTAAAATCTTCTAAGAATACATTTCAGAGAGTTTAACCAACTAGATTTCAGAAATTGTGAGTGGTCTTGTTGCTGAACAAATAGGTGTGTTTCTCCTGGTTTATCATGCTCCTGTCATCCACTCGTGATAGTAAAGCTATTATTAGATAGCAAAGTTATTATTCATGTTCGTGACTCATGCCGCAAACGTGCTGAAGCATAATACTTAGTGGTTTAGGAGACACAACTGATCATTTCAGTCTCCGTGTACCAAAATTAAAATAAGACAAACATTATGTATGCTTTTTTTAAATGTTCAATCAGTGTAACCCTAATTTCATTTAACCAAAGAAGTTATTTAATTATTATTTTTTTTGTACTTTTTATTCCCAATATTTTACCAGCTTTTGATTTTTAACTGCTTGAAACACTGTTTTAAAAATGTATACATTAACATTTTGTGACTGTGTGTGTGTGTGTGTGTGTTTTGGAAATGCTGTCAAATTGCCCCGAATTGGTTTTCTTTTGGCCAAAAAACAAGAGTCAGGAAAGAAAAAGAAAAAAAACCACCAGAAAACTTTTATTGTAGCTGAATTATAAAATATTTGAGAACTTAATTTATTGTGACTTTCAAAAATGTACAAACTGTGAAAGGAATACTTTTTAACAGACTAAAAATTGAGTTAATCTATTAATCTGTAGCTGCAATAAATAGATGTGTGCCCATAACAAAAAGGCGTGCGTAGTGTGTAAATAGTTACAAGTAGTCATAAGATAATTTTTAACAAAAATATGTGGGTCAAATTGACCCCTAACACAAAGTGAGGACTAGGAGTTCATAATTTCAGTTTTTTTTCTTTTACATGTCTCTTTAGTGTTTTCCATAGAGGTGATTGTATGTGAATTGCATGGGAACCAGTGGGTTATATATATATATATATATATATATATATATATATATATATATATATATATATATATATATATATATATATATATATATATATATATATATATAGTTCAGTTGTGTAATACATCTACGATGCTCACATACACCCATTTCTAATGGATGAAGCCTTAGCCTGGAAGAGAGGTCGTCAGGTGGTTCCCAACCATCTCTGGGTGTTTCGACTCTTAACCACAACACCCTCCAGTTGGTGGGTCAGCAGTGACTGGTCACTGCCCCTCTTGTGCCCTCTCTCGTGTGGTATAATAATAATAATAATAATAATAATCCAGTGTGGTATAATAATGCCACAAACCAGCTGCAAAGCTCTGCAGAGAGTCGCGCCTCTGAGCGCATCTGGGTCTGCTCTTCCCTCTCTGCAGGACATCTACCTCAAACGCTGCAGAAGCAGAGCTCTAAAATCCCAGACTCAAAACCCCCGGTAACCATCATTTCTGTTTACTGCCACGGCAAGCGCTTCAGGAGCATGATGGCAAAAATGAGAGACTGAGGAGGAGCTCTTCCCTCAGGCCATCAGGCTCCTAAACTAAGTCTCATAACATCATAACATCCACAGGACTCAATTTAATAAACTTAATCACATCCATTATTCCCCATCATCCACACTGCTGCTTTGTGTACATCCCGGTACAACCTTTTGCACATTCTCTTGCACTGCACACTTTATCTCATTGCACATTTACCCCTTATTTTATTTCATTATTTGTTTCTTATTTCATTCTCACCATATTTGTATTATATATATATATACTCTCTCGTGTTTTGTATCATGTTTTTATTGCTTTAATGATTATTATGTTTTTTTTTTTTTTTTTTTGCACTTTCCATTGACACCTGTCCTGATTAACTTCCTACCTATTATACCCTGTATGATTGTGTATGTGACAAATAATAAAGAACCTTGAACCTTGAACCTCTCGTGGCCAGAGGCAACAAGAGGCTCTCTCTGACGCTTCTCCCAGTCTACGAACCTGCTTTCCTCAATTAGTCCAACCTTTGTCAATAAATTCCACACCGATTATGCTGGGAATCCTCGACATCCGACTTCCACCGTCATCAGCCATGTTGTCCACCCCTTGTCCCGGCAGTCTTGGACAAGTTGCTGTTATTTGCCTTTTTTCCTCTCTGCAGCTTCCTCACAGCCCTCCTCCCACGGTAGCGTCAACTCCACCAGGATGACCTTCTTTCCCTCTGGAGACCACATGATAATGTCGGGCCTTAGAGTTGTGGACGGTACCGCCTCGAGGAAGTGGAGTTTCCTCCATTTCCCATCCCTGGGTTAACTGCAGGAGATTCTGCCTGTCTTGGCTGTGGACGACAAGTCTTTGGTCCTCCTTCACAAAGGCGATGGTGCTCGGCAGTGGTCTTGCTTTGGCTGGTTGTTTCTTCCTCCTTTCCTGCTCCAGGATGTCTGCGAGTACTGCCAACACCCTGTCATGGCGCCACCTGTAGCTCCCCTATGTCAATGCGATCTTATACCCTGACAGAATGTGTGCTATTGTTCCTTTCCCGCCGCACAACCTGCACAGTGGGTCCTTCCTCCTCCCCCACCTGTGCAAATTGCCTGGGGTTGGTAAGGTGTCATACACTGCTCGGAGTAGAAAGGATATACGGAAGGGCTCCAGCCGCCACAGTTCACTCTGTGATCGTTCTCTTGGGGAGGTTCCACCTCGTCCAGGCGCCTTGAGTTGCGAGCTCGATGGATTTTGCTCTTCTTCCTCAAGGTTTTGGACTCCATCCTAGATCAGGGTTCAGGGTTTTCCTTAGGGGTGAACTTTGATATTTGATGTATACAGGTGCATCTCAATAAATTAGAATGTGGTGGAAAAGTTCATCTATTTCAGTAATTTAACTCAAATTGTGAAACTTGTCTATTAAATAAATGTAATGCACACAGACTGAAGTAGTTTAAAGTCTTTGGTTCTTTTAATTGTGATTGATTTTGGCTCACATTTAATAAAAACCCACCAATTCACTCTCAACAAATTAGAATACTTCATAATTCACATTTTTAGTGAATTGTTGGCCTTCTGGAAAGTATGTTAATTTACTGTATATGTACTCAATACTTGGTAGGGGCTCATTTTGCTTTAATTACTGCCTCAATTCGGCGTGGCATGGAGGTGATCAGTTTGTGGCACTGCTGAGGTGGTATGAAGCCCAGGTTTCTTTGACAGTGGCCTTCAGCTCATCTGCATGTTTTGGTCTCTTGTTTCTCATTTTCCTCTTGATTTGATTCTCTATGTTCAGGTCTGGTGAGTTTGCTGGCCAGTCAAGCACACAACACCACGGTCATTTAACCAGCTTTTGGTGCTTTTGTCAGTGTGGCCAGGAGCCGTATTCTGCTGGAAAATGAAATCAGCATCTTTAAAAAGCTGGTCAGCAGAAGGAAGCATGAAGTGCTCCAAAATTTCTTGGTAAACGGATGCAGTGATGTTGGTTTTCAAAAAACACAACAGACCAACACCAGCAGATGACATTGCACCCCAAATCATCACAAACTGTGAAAACTTAACACTGGACTTCAAGCAACTTGGGCTATGAGCTTCTCCACCCTTCCTCCAGACTCTAGGACCTTGGTTTCCAAATGAAATACAAAACTTGCTCTCATCTGAAAAGAGGACTTTGGACCACTGGGCAACAGTCCAGTTCTTCTTCTCTTAGCCCAGGTAAGACGCCTCTGATGACAACTGTAGCCAAATTCCTCGACACGTCTGTGTGTGGTGCTCTTGATGCCTTGACCCCAGCCTCAGTCCATTCCTTGTGAAGTTCACCCAAATTCTTGAATCGATTTTGCTTGACAATCCTCATAAGGCTGCGGTTCTCTCGGTTGGTTGTACATCTTTTCCTTCCACTCAACTTTCTGTTAACATGCTTGGATACAGCACTCTGTGAACAGCTTCTTTGGTAATGAATGTTTGTGTCTTACCCTCCTTGTGAAGGGTGTCAATGATTGTCTTCTGGACAACGGTCAGATCAGCAGTCTTCCCCATGATTGTGTAGCCTAGTGAACCAAACTGAGACAATTTTGAAGGCTCAGGAAATCTTTGCAGGTGTTATGAGTTGATTAGCTGATATACGTCACCATATTCTAATTAGTTGAGATTCAGTGGCTTTTTGTTAAATGTGTGCCAAAATCATCACAATTAAAAGAACCAAAGACAAACTACTTCAGTCTGTGTGCATTTAATTTATTTAATACACGAGTTTCACAATTTGAGTTGAATTACTGAAATAAATGAACAAATAAAACAATGCGTATTTATAAACAATTATAATAATAGCAATGCCTTATAACTGTAAAATAACAATACTAACATTTAGGACTGTCTTAATTTCTTCATTTTTAAATGTTAAAACAGACTTTTATTTTGACGGAAAGCCACAAAGCTTCTCTTTTGTTGATAAGTGCTTCTCATTCCAAGTATGGGAAGATGGTTAGTGCTTGTTGTGTGTCCAAATGCACATTAATGTGACCCAAATTAATCATGCAGCCCTAGCAGTAGGCTTAAAACAATGCAGATTGCTGTAATAATGTTATAATTCAGTTTGCATGTGATCCTGCTGTTCTGCTTCAGGTATCGGCTCCACTTATTTCCATGCGACGCTGAGCTTCCTGGGGCAGATGCTGGACGAGCTGGCCATACTGTGGGTGCTCATGTGTGCCATCGGCATGTGGTTTCCCAAGAGATACCTGCCCAAGATATTCCGCAGAGACAGGTGCGCTCGCATATCCACTCTGTGAAAAAAATAGCTGACCTAACAAAAAACAATAAGGTACATTATCGCACTCGACTTTTTACACTGCAAAAAATACTTTGATTTGTTGTCTTGTTTCCAGCCAAAATATAAAAAAAATGCTTAAATCAAGAAAGAAAATTATTGTTATTTCAAATGGAAAACAAGATTGTTTAGCTAACCCCATTGGCAGATTGTCTAGAAAATCCTTCTTGATATAATATTTTTTTTATATTTTGGCTGAGAAATCTTATTAATAAAATTATTTTTTGCAGTGTAACTCAACTAGCAACCGACAACTTAAAAACTTTAGTCCATAAAGTCATAAAAGTCAGTCAATTGAATTTTAAAAGATCTGTCAGATCAACTAAAGATTGAATCCTCTTTAGCAGTCCTCTTTCTTTTATCTTTGTATATTTTCAAAGCCCACTATTTAATATCGGTAGTATCTGCCTCTTAAAACTAAGGCAAACATTTATGCTGGTGGACAAAATTCTGTGTTAAATCCAGAAGTTGCAATGAGATGCACATATACAGTACCTCAGCACACGCTTCTCAATCATAGTGAGGATCAGCAAATGTTAAATCAGTAAAAATATGAACTCTGATCCATATGACAGCTAACTGACAGAGACCACAGCATAAAATAAGCCAGTAAAAATGATTAATATTTTAATAATAATTAATGTCAAGCTACAATGCATGCATGTAAATAAACATAATTTATTGTTGGTATTTCCTGATAAAATGGATAGAATTTGAAAGATGAGACTTTGTTTCTTATCAAAAGTAGCAATAAATAAACCTGGAATTTTCTAATGAAGTTTCATTCGTGCATTGATTAAACTACACATGCGCACCGAACTGAAAGACCCGTACTGAAAATCTTCGGTATGAATACGTGTACCGTTACACTAGGGCTGGTGTAAATAAATCTCTAACCGATGTTATTTTCCCATGTCGGTTATTTCGTTTTTTTAATCCTATTAATACTTTCCCCTTAAAAACATACTACAGCATTGGCGCTATACAGTCGTGTTTGACCGTTGTGCTCGTGTGTTTTCTGCGTCTCACATGTGAGTGGTGCATTAAAAGATTTTAAACTTTTACAGGCAGCGCCGCTCATTAAATGTACTGTATTGACTCTACTAAAGCAAAAAACAAAAACCATAATATGTTTGCAGATATTTAAGAAACACGCTAAGTTAACATACTTGTTAATCTGAAAAACAATGCTACAGTCAGTTATTTCCGGGCCAGAATGTCGGTCTCTGTTTTGGTTTGTGGAAAACACAGCGCATTTCATTTCATTCAACACAAATGCTCGCCTATTCTGCGATGCGTGTCTCAGACTTCACATAATACATAATAACGTTGAAAAGGTCACGCTTGACGTAGGCAGAAGTACCGAGTCAGTGTTTACAAGTTGAGCGAACAAATATGAAGTCAAACGGTTACAACTCAACGATGTCGGACGAGGAGAAGATGAGATGAGCCTACATCAAGCGTGACCTTTTCAACTTTATTACGTATTACATGAAGTCTGGGACGCGCTTCGCAGAACAGGCGAGCATTTGTGTGTTTATAAAGCATAGACTTTTATTTCATTTTTTTAAATGACTCTTTTTCATCGTCTGGTATCGTTTATAGCCCTTTGAAGCTGCACTGAAACTGTAATTTTGACCTTCAACCGTTTGGAGTCCATTGAAACTAACTATATGGACAGCCCTAGTTACACCCCAAGTGGATACTGATGCTGCACAATGTTCCTTAATTTCTCTGTTTCCTTCCCACATCACTAGATCGAGGTTCAAAATGGTCATCGGCGTCATCTCAGGGATCACCACCTGTCTGGCCTTCATCAAGCCAGCGATAAACTCCTTCTCTCTCATGACGCTGGGCATCCCGTGCACCGCTCTTCTCATCACCGAGCTAAAGAGGTCAGAGCTCCTGTGCAAACACATGCGCTCTAGTGCAGTTATCACATTACGTATTTATTCCTGTGCATGCGTGTTTGATTCAAATCACAGCGACAGCGCACTATAAATAGATCTCTAATGGCAATGTTCCTGTAATCTCAATTTAATGTAGTGTATAGGTTTCCAACCTCAATGTAGAACTAAGTAAAACTAGCTGTGCCTAGAAGTTAACTTATCTCTCATCTTTTGTGTGGCTTGATGAGGAGAGGTCTACTTTTAAAAATGCTTATTATGGAAATAATATACTTTAAAAGAACATACTTGAGTGCAAACTGAATGTTTTCAGACACTTAAATGCCGTTCAGTAAATGTATTATAGTTTAAGTTTATATTACATGCAATTAGCTGAACTTTAGAGGGATTTTGACCCACTTAAGTAGGACTTTATATGTAGTTGTCTTTGAAATATGGTTTGCAAGTGCTGCTGAATGCACTGACAAGCAATTATGGTACACTAAAATATACTTAAATTTTATGTCATGTATTTAATTTGGCCAGTTATCCAGTGCGTTGTGATTGGCCAGTTATCCAGTGTGTTGTGATTGGCCAGTTATCCAGTGTGTTGTGATTGGCCAGTTATCCAGTGCGTTGTGATTGGCCAGTTATCCAGTGTGTTGTGATTGGCCAGTTATCCAGTGCGTTGGGATTGGCCAGTTATCCAGTGCGTTGTGATTGGCCAGTTATCCAGTGCGTTGTGATTGGCCAGTTAAAAAATAAGTCCAATTGGCCATGTCCAGTGCATATATATGGCCAGCTATCCAGAGAAATGAGTTGTGCGTGCCAGTGCGTTGTGATTGGCCAGTCCGATTGTGCATAGGGCAGTGTCCTGCCAGTGTATTGGCCAGACTTAATAAATAGTGATACAAAAAGTGAATAGAAGGGATGTGCAGACGGGTTATTCAGGGTATGTATTGGCCACAAAAAAACGGGTGATGAGAGTATGGATGTATTTACAGTAACAATCTTGCAGGTGATTATAAGACTGGGTTTGTGTTTAGGAGCCTGATGGCCTGAGGGAAGAAGCTCCTCCTCAGTCTTTCAGTTTTTGCCATCATGCTCCTGAAGAGCTTGCCAGATGGCAGTAAACAGAAATGATGGTTACCGGGGTGATTTGAGTCCTTGATGATTTTAGCAGCTCTGCTTTTGCAGCGTTTGAGGTAGATGTCCTGCAGAGAGGGGAGAGCAGACCCTGAGATGCGCTCAGCTAAACGCACGACTCTCTGTAGAGCTTTGCAGTCCTGGTTTGTGGCGTTACCATACCACACTGAGATGCACTGAGTCAATACACTTTCTATAGCCCTTGAATAGAAAGTTTTCAGGATAGCTGGTGAGACCCTGAATTTCCTCAGCTGTCGCTGATGGTACAGTCTTTGCCTGGTTTCTTAACCTGAGTCTGAGGTGGCATGTGTGTAATTCATAGTCCATGTCATTAATGGTTTTAAATATAAATGTCCAGTGCGTTGTGATTGGCACAACGCTGTCCAGTGTAACTTTATTTGGAACTTTTTCGTGATTGGCCAGTTTGTTTATCCAGTGCGTTGGGATTGGCCAGTTATCCAGTGCGTTGCAAACTTCCCTTATAATTATTAAAAGGCCAGTTATCCAGTGCGTTGTGATTGGCCAGTTGTGCGTTGTGATTGGCCAGTTGTCCGGGACTGCGTGCAAATGTGATTGGCCAGCTGTCGGAAACTGCGTTGTGATTGGCCAGTTATCCAGTGCGTTGTGATTGGCCAGTTATACGGTGTGCTCTGATTGGCCAGTTATCCAGTGCGTTGTGATTGGCCAGTTATCCAGTGTTGTGATTGGCCAGTTATCCAGTGCGTTGTGATTGGCCAGCTATCCAGTGCGTACAAGTGTGATTGGCCCCTCAGCTATCCAGTGCGTTGTGATTGGCCAGTTATCCGTGCGTTGGGATTGGCCAGTTATCCAGTGCGGGGATTGGCCAGAACGCTTATCCAGTGAAGAGAGGAACGTTGCTTTATTGGCCAGTTATCCACCCCCTCAGCAGACTGAATGCACCTCGTCTGGGATTGGCCAGTTATCAAGACATCTATAACACTATTTGAGAAATGCGTTGTGATTGAATTTAAGAAGGCCAGTTATCCGTGCGACGGAGAACTTGTGATTGGCCAGCTGTCCAGTGTGTTGTGATTAGCCAGTTCTCTCTCATCCATTCTACTAGTGCGTTGTGATTGGCCAGCTGTCCAGTGCGTTGTGATTGGCCAGTTAAAAGAGACCCCTCTCTACGGTGTGCTCTGATTGGCCAGTTATAAATGACGGTGTGCTATTTTAAAAATTCTGATTGGCATAAGAAAAATAAACAGTTTCGGTATACGGTGTGCCCAGCACTGATTGGCCAGTTATCCAGTGCGTTGTGATTGGCCAGTTATCCAGTGCGTTGTGATTGGCCGGTTATCCAGTGCGTTGTGATTGGCCAGTTATCCAGTGCGTTGTGATTGGCCGAATACCTCAAGCGTGAGATGGAAATGTTACGCCCCTCACCGTATTGTGATGCCGTGTCCCGGTGTGACGAGACTAAAACAATAAACCCATTATAGGAATTTGTTGCATTCAGTGAGGACATAATAACCGATTATAATGACTCATATGGTATTTTTACACACTGGGCCGCGCTGCATAAACATAACACTGTCAGCATTTGTGATCGGAGAAACGACAAACAAGCACTTCTCTACACTGCTCAAAACTCACGTTTGAAACATACTTACTTCTGTGAGTCAGAAGCACCAGACTGTCCTTGCAAAGCTGGAATTGCCTCACTTTATAGAAACAGTCTTTGTGCACAGAAGCATGGTAGGCTACTCTTCCAGGTTCAGGAAACAGTCCTCTGTAAAATATGCACCATCAGCTCGTAATGCTCCTAAGAGAAAGCAAAACTTGAAATCACATCATATGACCCATGTAAAGTCAAATTTAGCATCACTTTATTTTAAGGTTTTTCTTACATGTACTTACTATTATAATAACAATAAATGATGCATAATTACATGCAAGTAACCCTAAACCAATCCCTAATTCTAATAAGTACATGTAGTTAATTCATATTACTCAGTACTTAAATGTATAATTGCACTGTAACAAGGACACCTTAAAATAAAGTGTAACCTAAAATTTAATTTGACATTATTATTACAAAGTGCACTTAAAACGTGTTAAGAAATGTGCGTCTCTTACGTAATATTTCTTTAATATTGTATAATCTACAAGTACAGTTTGTGTACAAGAAATACACATAGTTTCAAACTGTCCATTAAACTTCTGGCGTTTAATGATGTAGTTTTAAGTCGTGTAGATGAATAAAGTAAACTAAGCAGACCATGTGTTCGTCCTGAAACGCATTGCTCTCATGCTTTCTGTGCTCAATGACAGTCAGTGTGATGTTTGTTCATGGTAAACCCGTCCCTTGAGCTCTCCAGATGTTCATTTGTTTGCTCGGTAGATGAAGAAACGGGCTTCCTGAAAACATGATGCACTGTTGTGGTTTTCCTGATAGCGTTCAGTCCAGTTAGATTAGCTTTATCTTACAGCAAACCATGTGTGTTTGTAGTTTGAGTTTGCTGTTTGGTTATTTACAGTGGATCACTGTGTGATTAGTAGGATCTAACTCAGACTAACTCGTGACTAACAACTCCGAGCACAAACTTAAACTTCTCTCTGTTTACAGGAAGTCAAACGGTGCATGCGTGCGAGTGTGTGGGTGCGTGCGTGTGTGTGTGGGTGCGTGCGTGTGTGTGTCTGTGTGTGGGTGCGTGCATGTGTCTGTGTGTGTGTATGCGTGCGTGCGTGCGTGTGTGTATGTGACCCTGGACCACAAAACCAGTCATCAAGGTCAATTTCGAAATTGACATTTATACGTCACCTTAAAGCTGAATAAATAAGCTTTCATTGATGTATGGTTTGTTATGATAGGATAATATCTGGAAATATTGAAAATACAGAATCTGAGGAAGCAAAAAAAATCGAAATATTGAGAAAATCACCTTTGAAGTTATCCAAACAAGGTTCTGAGCAATGCATATTACTAATCAAAAATTAAGTTTTGATATATTCATGGTAGGAAATGTACAAAATATTTTCATGGAACATGATTTTTAATTAATATCCTAATGATTTTTGGCATAAAAGAAAAGGGGATAATTTTGACCCATACAATGTATTTTGAGCTATTGCTACAAATATACCCCAGCGACTTGACACTGCTTTTGTGGTCCAGGGTCACATATATATATATGAATGCTTGCACTGTCTAGGATTGTGTTATTAACGTCAAGAAACGTCAGAAAAACAGGGCTCACTACAGGACATGTCCATGCAGTAATAATGTGTACAACTTTGTAATTACAAATATACTTAAGTTAAGTTTAAAAAAAATGACATTAAAGTTTTTTTTTGTTTTATTATTATAAATGCTTATGCCATGGTCTGTCTGAATACTCTATTCTGATTGGCTGGCAGGTGTTGATTAAATTAGTTTAATGCACAGCTAGTTCCAGGTTAGTTTAATCACCGTTCCATATTAATGCGCTGCTTTATTTGATGCACACTAACCAACAGCATCACTCGCACACACACACACACACACACACACACGCGGAGAGAGAGAAAGAGAGGTCGAAGATCGCAGATACTTGTCAACGCTTCCCCGCGATTTTTATTCCAAAAATAAAAGATAGATACGAGATCGCTACATTATATTAAACAGCATGGAGGTGATAAAATCACTGTTTTTGAAGTAATTGTTTGTAGAGAGAGACGCGCAGCAAGCAGGTAATGTTACATACAACTGCCATCTCTCGCTCTCTCTCAATGGACATTTAATTGAAATACATGCTGTAATTCATTCAAATAAATGTGGTCTTACCGCACTATTTGATCTCTGTCTGATTTGAAGCGGCAGAATATTAGCGCTAACGTAACTGACGAAAATAACCGTCACTTTTACCCTTCCGTTCAAATATTGCGCTGCAAAGAGCAATACTAGTTTTACTTGTCTATAACTTGGCAAATGACCATGGAATAAGCCAGCAAATATTATTAACATCTTTAATATGTGAATGCTGGCAAATGACCATAGCATAAGCGGGATAATCAACGGCTAGCGGTGCATTAAACGATTTGAATGCACCGCCTCCGCGGCGCGTCGAGCGGTTCTTCGCCTCCACGTCCTGCATTCACATCGTTTAATGCACAGCTAGCCGCTGATTATCCATTACTTGTGCATTCAGCAGTACTTTAAACATATTTCAGAGACAATAGAAGTAATTATGAAATAACATAGAGAGATGTACTTAAGTCCTACTTAAGTGGGTAAAAATACTCTAAAGCTCAGCGAATTACATTTAGATTTAATTGAATATGATTTTAATTTAATATTTATAGTCGCATCCAAAATAAAAGTTTTTGTTTACATAATATATGTGTGCTTGTGTGTGTACTGCTTATATTTATTATGTATATATAAATACAAACACATACAGTATTTAGTTTGAAAATATTTACATGTATATATCTATATAATTTATATTATATATAGATATTTATATATATTTAATATACAAATATAGTTAATATACAACTATAAACATTTTCTTAAATAGTCTTAAACGTGTGCGTGGCTTGATGCTACACTCTAAAAAACGCTGGGTTGTTTTTTCAACCCAAATGCTGGGTTGAGACCGCTGGGTTAGGGCGTGTTGTTTTAACCCAATTTTGGGTTGAAAATTGGTCTTGATCATAACCCAGCGGCGCTGGGTGCGAACGCGGACGTGAAGGAGAGCACGCACGTCACGTCAACATCCGAGGGCACCCTGACGACACCAGTGCGAGAAGCCGCCATTTTCTCAGCCTGAAAGAAGCGAGAAGCGAGTGAAAGACGTTATGGTAAGTAAAGATTAAACATTTAAAGTTATCATTCATTGTTTGTGTCTGGGAGTATTTTGAGGTTTCATGGAAGGCGGAAATAGTCCGAAAATAGCTTATATTGAAAAATACGCGGACGTGGTTTTCGCCTCAGAAACGGAGATCTTAACGGTCTCTTTTATAACGGAAGAGGTACTTAACGTACTTTTATAACGTCTGTGATGTCTTATGTCATATTTAGTAAGATTTACAATATCTGCTCTCTTTGAGGTGTTAATAGACGGTTATTAACAGTAATTCGTTATTGTATTGTTCGCGGTTAAACAATGTAGTTTCCTAAAGGAAACGACGTATGTAAAGACTAGCATATTATTTTGAGGCTATGAAGTGATAATTGTTAACATAATGTTTATATGTAATATTTCAGACTTTGAAGTTAGAAAGCTAGAGCAAGCTCTTCAGTTTTACAGCACTAATAAGATTATATAAAATACAAAATAATTTATTATATATATAATTTATTATATATTATGTCTTGTATATTTTATAATAAATTATATATAATTGTATAATAATATATAATTCATGTATATAATATATCAAATATATGATTTTAAATGTATTTTATTTTGTTCATATTTAAGTGAATTTGAGCTTTGTTTTAATTGATGATGATTTGAAAGTGATTTATTAAACGGTAACACTGGTGTCTGTGTGAGAAACATTCATCTGATATCTGCGGTGCTTGTTGTAACGGGAGAATTTCCCTCAAACTGATGCAACAGGTTTTAAAGGAGGACTCCCTGTGTGTAAAAGATGCAGGTGTGATGGGGCTTCTTCGTGAACATAATTATGATAAAGAGATCATGAAAATTGGCAGTGATGCGTCTGTATTCATGACTATGAAACAAACTGTAAGTGTATAATTTGTAAAAACCAAATGTTAAATGCTTGTTCTATGTTGTTTAGTAGAGATGGTGTTTACACTCAGTCATTCAACACATGCTCAATTCTTTCAACACATATGCTTCTTTTAAATGTTTAATATCAGTTATTTGTGGTTTATTTGTGTATCTCATTCCAGAATAGTTTGCAAGAACTTCACTATTAACTAACTGTCAATTATTGTATAATAGTGTTTTTGTATATTTTTATACAATATATAAAATGGACCAAAAAAGTCTTTTGATCTTAAAAGTCTTCACCAAATGTTTAATGCTTAATTTATAATCTCTGAGCTGTTATCATACTTGTCTGCATTTCTTCTTAACATGATGTTACTTTTTGACTGTTTTGTCTTGTTTTTATATAATCATTTACCTTTTGATGCAGTCATTCTTAGTGTGAAAATTTATTTTAAAATGAACAAGATTTGTAGGTTTAATATCTAGCACGATTTGGGTTCTCTTAGCCTAGCAATGTAGTAATTTTAAACATAAAAAAGCAACCCAGCCTGCTGGGTTAAACATAATAACCCAACCATTTGGATTATTATGTTTAACCCAGCAGGCTGGGTTGGTCCCTTTTTGACCCAGCGCTGGGTTACCAAAATAACCCAAATTGGGTTGTTTTCAACCCAGCAGTTTTTAGAGTGTATGCATGTCACCACTGAGATCAGGATTATTATAGCCAACTGAACATGAAAATACAATTAATGGCATAAATTTAGAATGATTCAAATTAGAAAAGTTAGTTAACATTTATTTCAATTTAGAGTAACGTGATGGACTAAAACTGAAGTAAAAACTGTGTAGACGTGTATATAAAAATGGCTATAAATGACAAAAACACAAAAGAAAATAACTAAAACTTCAGCTAAAGAAAGATTTTCATAGTATTTCAATAATAAAGTAACTAGCTTTTTATATTTTGAATCACTTTATTTTTATATTTTCTGTTTTAATTTTAATTTTAGTTAAAGTTTTAGTCATTTTTTGTGTGTTTGTCAGTTTCAGTATTTTATTAATGGCATTATAGTTTTGTATTAATTTTTATTTTCAGTTTTAGTTATCATGTATTTAGTTATGTATTGTTTAGTTATTAGAACTGCATTTAGTAGTTAAACTAAATAAAGATGATAAATATTGGTTTGACAGCTAGCTGGAATTAAATTAAATATAAATAAACTTATTATTTCAGGTAACTTTTGATTTTATTTCAAGTAAAAAAACATGATATGTGTGTGTATTGTATATGCATGTATATTATATTAGTACTGTGTGTATTTATGTATATATACATGCATGTAGACATTCAAGAAAAGTTTAACATTTATGTATTAAATCTATTTATATATAACAAATTATATGACTATAAATATATACATGTAAATATTTTCAAAATATACACTGTATTTATATATACATACTATATCTATGTGTACTGTGTATATTTATGTAAATAAAAACTTATTTTGGATGCGATTTATCATTAGACAGAACTGATATATATACATTTTTTTATATATATATTTTTTTCATTTGTATGTATTTATTTATTTTAATGACACTGTTCTGCCCCAGAGTGTAAGTGTGAACAAGTCAAAGACGTCATGAGGTGTGTGTGTCTGTGTGTGTGTGTGTGTGTGTGTGTCTGTCTGTGTGTGTGTGTGTGTGTGTGTCTGTGTCTGTGTGTGTGTGTGTGTCTGTGTGTTTGTGTCTCTGTCTCTGTGTCTGTGTGTGTTTGTCTGTGTCTGTTTGTCTGTGTCTGTGTCTCTGTGTGTCTGTCTGTGTCTCTGTGTGTCTGTCTGTGTCTCTGTCTCTGTGTGTGTGTGTGTGTGTGTGTGTGTGTGTGTGTGTGTGTGTGTGTCTGTGTGCAGGTGTGATAACCCGCGTGTGTTTAAGCTGGGTCTGCTCTCGGGTCTGTGGTGGACTCTGGCGCTCGTGTGCTGGATCAGTGATCGCATTTTCTGTGAGATGTGGTCATCTGTCAACTTCCCGTATCTACACTGTGCCTGGTAATCAAGTGCACTCATCACACAGCATCTAATCAACACTCAGCATCAGCAACACATTGCTTTTAATACAATACCCATTCAGTTATACTGCTGGGCAGGGTTTCCCAAACTCAGGTTCGTGAGTTGATGAAAATAAGCTAATAATTAACAAAACCGCTCTAATGAAAAATCATTTGATCATTTTCAACACAAAAACATTAAAATATTCAAGTGAGATAATGAAAAAAATATTCAATTTACCTGCATTTCATGTGACCACTAAAACTAAAGTAAAACATTTTTCGTTGCTTGAAATATAATTTGAACTAAAATACAATACTATATATATTGATACAAATTATTGCAGCATTTGTCATTTGAGTTTAACTTGAAGTATTATAATAACTAAAACTAATTAAGCTAAATAAATAAAAAAAAAACTAGATACAAATTATTTAAAAAATAATAAATACGAGACACAATTAAAGAAAAAACAGACACAAAAAAAATAAAATTCAAAATATGAACAAACACTATTATATCAGTGATGCTAAAATAACACTGTCATTAACTGTGAATGTGTGATTAAATTATTGAAATTATAAATAAAAATTGCAGGGGTACATTGAGGTGTGTTATATTTTGTAAAGTACATATTTTATGGGATTCAGCTCAAAAACAGTTTGTAAATTCCTGCTATAGAATTATTACGGTTACTAATTTAGTTGAACCTGAATGCAATTTTAATACAACTTTAATATTATTCAATTTATTTAAAAAAAAACATTATTTTTATCCCGAAGTATTATTTTAGCCCTTTTCTTCAATTATTTTAATACTTTTCCACATTGAAATTGATAGTTTGCTAAAAAAAAATGAAATTCTGAAAGTTAATAATTTAAATTGGAAGCATTGTGTCTCATTGCTGCGCAAGGTTTCTCTATATTCACATTTGTGGGCTAATATTAATAGCAAAAATGTCAATAATTGCTTGTTTTTGTATTACCGTTATATTATTTGCTCTACATGTTCCCTCTTTAGGCATATCCTCGTCTGCCTGGCGTCCTATCAGGGATGCGTGTGCTTTGCTTATTTTGACGTGGTGACGGAGGCCCCAGAGCAGGGGCCCGTGGTCAGATTCTGGCCCAGCGAGAAATGGGCTTTTATCGGGGTGCCGTACGTCACTCTTCTGTGTGTGCACAGGAAGCCCTCTATTAAGGTGACTTAGTCTGTGCTTCCCGAGGGCTCGGACAACACTTCAGTGCACTTTCACACAAAGGAGAATCCTGGGTCTGTTTTTGGGGAAGGATCAGTATTTAGAAAGCAAAATCAGCTTTCACTTTACTTTGAGGGAAAACAAAAAGTGTGATTTCATGCTATAATGTTATATGGTGTTTCACTGACGGTCAAAAGTGTGGAATAAGTGCGATTTGTTATATATGATTTTGAAAGAAGTCTCTACTGATCACCAATGCTGCATTTATTTAATCAAAAATGCCTTAAGAAATTATATTATGCTTAATATTTTTGTGTAAACCACGATGCACTATCATTCAAAAATTTAGGGTAATTAAAAACGGTTCCTACCGGGTTTGGAAAAGTATGGAAAAAGAAAGCGGAGTTCGGAAAAATATTTGTTTCCAGACTTTTGTCCCTATTTAGTTTTTTAATAGAAAATTAAGAATTTAATGGAAATACATTTGTTGTACAAGAAGTGTGTTTTCATGGCAGCTGTTTAGTGATTGTCACATAAGTAAATTTTGTTATAGGCAAAATATATAGGTTATTGGCATTTTGGGTTTCTTCTCACAATATTCTTAGCACCGTATTACATAACCTCAAGGACCTTTGCAAAATTAAAAATAGACAGACTTTTACTGTGTGCACGAGAAACCATTAAACTTAGAGAATTTACATTTATGCATTTAGCAGACGCTTTTATCCAATGCACTATTCAGGCTATACATTTTTTCCAGTATGTGTGTTCCCTGGGAATTGAACCCACGACCCTTTGCGCCGCTAACGCAATGCTCTACCACTGAGCCACAGGACACCATGCTTTAGGACGATGCACACTGAGCCACCTGTTTTGCCATCAGCCCGTTTCCAGGTGTGCTTTCTTGGCCGCCGCAGAGGATGTTCGATTAGACATTATGCCTTGAGGTAATACAATAAGAAAAGACACATTTTGAGCAAGTAGATCTCTGTTAATTGATGTGCATCCATGCTCTCGCTTTATTCACAATGATGCACAGGAGATAGGTTATATAAAACTAGAAATTGTAATGCATAAGCATGCAAAAAATTCCCATGCGTGTGTGAATAGTTTCTCCAGGGCACAAAAATATTTCTTGTGTGCATGTACAAGTCTGTTTTTTTATTATTATTTTTCTCTGTAGGCTGTGAGAAAATAAATGGAAAAAAAACTCTGAGGAAAATTACAATATTTGCAGATGATTGTACTAAATACCAAATATAAAGCTGCAAATAATGCTCTATTAACCATTTATGCTTAATATAGTCCAAAAATCTTCTGGGAGGTTTGGAAATTTGAGTCTGGAAAATTATGGAATTTTAAAATTGAAAATGCTTTAAAAAAATTAATTAATTAATACTTTTATTGAGCAAGTATGCATTAAATGACAGTAAGGACATTTATTATGTTACAAAATATTTGTATTTCAAATAAATGCTGTACTTTCTATTCATCAAAGAATCCTGAAAAAGCACCAATAATAACTGATATTAATATGCTGATAATAACTGAGCAGCATATTATACTGATTTCTGAAGAATCATGTGACTGAAGACCGGAGTAATGATGCTGAAAATACAGCTTTGATCACAGAAATAACATATTAAAGTAGAAAACAGCTATATTAAACCGTAATAATATCTACTGCAAATCTGATCAAGAATAAGAGACTTCTTTCAAAAGCATAAAAAAAATTGTAAGCAATCCAAACCTTTAATCAGCGATTCACATTAAAACAAAAAAAACATGTCTGCGCCTGAAATCAAATACGAGGATGATCTCATTTAATCTGCGGTAATGAGGCAGATGAGTGATATATTAACACGAAGCATGTATTTCACAGTAGTACTACTCGTTGCCTTTTTAGACAACAATGTGTAGATTTAAAGTGAAAAGGTGCTCCGTGATTGTTCATTGACTGGATAACATAAGAAAGGTGTTACTTCATACTGACACCTGTTGGTTGTTTCACTATTCGCATGCATTTATTCCATAACATTCATTTGAAGAAATTAATTTGGGAAAATGACTTTTTTGTGAGTAGTTATAGGACACACAATCATCTCACCGTCAGGGAGAAACATTGAGGTTATTTACAGCAGTGTCTATATTTACGCCAGAGTTATGATGTCTATATTTAACGCAGCATAAACTGGATGCCTGAACGGTGTTGCACTACTGTGAAATGAATGCAGTGTATTGGACTGATTTTAAAACATTGTGTGACGATAGTTTGCTGAACTGAATGTCCCTCGGGAAAGAAAGTCGGTCTTTTCTGAATGTCTAAACACAATGTTTATATCTATATATAGCCTAATGATTTTCCCCCTTTATTTCTACACTTAGTCTGACTTTAAAGGCTGTTTGTAGCTTCATTCGTCAAAGAATAAATTGCCGTTGATCATTGCACAACAGAACAGTGATTTATCCAAGTACCAAAAACCTTATGTACCGTATGCAATAACACACCAGCTGTGGTTTGTACACAAGTGATGCATCCCTGCTGCTTTCTACCTATGCCACAGAGCTGCATCAGTATTTCAAGGAGAAACCGAACGTTTCTTGATGCTTCGCCACTCATCCAGAGCTGTAGTTTTCTAAAGCAGTGGGATTTTGTATTTTTGTGTAACTTTCTGCTCATGCAATGCACAACATGTACTGTAAGCCAATGCAATGGCTATGACATATGCGTGAGAGAGACTGTGTGTGTGTGTGTGTGTGTGTGTGTGTGTGTGTTTATGCTACATTGTGGGGACCAGATGTCCTCAAAAGGACAGTAAAACCTGACATTTTTGACATTAAACATAGTAAATTATGTTAATCTGAAAGTGTAACAATGCAAACATGTTTTCTGTAAGGGGTAGGGTCTGGTGTTAAAGTAATAGACGTCTATGGAAAGTCCCCAGAATTCACAGAAACATACGTACGTGTGTGTGTGTGTGTGTGTGTGTTTTCGGACTCTGTCCCCCAGACGCACATGCAACACAGGGACCAAGTATACAAAGACTATTTATTTTGTGACTTGTAACCGATTAATAATTTTGTAACTACCACTAAATAATGCTTTTGTATCCAAATGAGTTTTATTGTATTTTTACACCGTATTTAATAAAAACATGCTGCAAATGAACATGTTTGAGCCGTGCATGATGTCTTTCTTAACATGTTCATGCTTGAAGCACCTAACTCTTCTAACATTTCTAAACGTATTGATTATATGGTGACATTATTGTGAATGGCTGCATCGCAGTGTTTATGTTTGTAGTAGACATTTTCAAGCCTGTCCTGTTGAATAACATGCTAAAGCTCACCAAAGACCTATTGAAGCTATATTTGTTGTGATGCATCATAAACATTTTATTTATCAACATGCACAAATATTAAAATGAATGGTTTTCAGAAAAATGAAAGTTGTTGAAAAACGCCTCACTCTCAGGTTATCTGATGCAGTTTAGTTTTTCTTCATCAGGGACCTCATTTATAAAATGTTGCACAGAAACCATCCTAAAATTGATCTTACGATCATTTCTCAAATATGCTTATGTGATTCATAACATGCACGTACGCCTCTCTTTCAGATGTGAAGTATATATGAATCTCAAACACGCAGCTGAACAGTTTCAGCTCTCCGCTTTGTCATTGACTTATACTTATAAAAGAGCACCTGGCAACGTCCAAATCTTTCACAAGCGGCAAGAATGGCTTATATTTCCAAAAACCTGCAGCACTTGGGCAAACAAAAGTGCGTATGACTGCTCAGACCCTGCTAAACTATTTTCCACGTCAAAGACCGTTTTTATAAATATGAACGTAGCCATGGATTTAGAGGAAGCTAAATAATGAATTATGACTCTCACTTTGGCCAGAAGCAGCAGTTTAAAGGTTAAAACATCTTAATGATGGATTGGATTATTGTGATGTTGTTATCAGCTGTTTGGACTCTCATTCTGACGGCACCCATTCACTGCAGAGCATCCACTGATGCAATGCTACATTTCTCCAAATCTGATGAAGAAACAAACTCATCTAGATCTTGGACGTGCTGAGGATCAGAAAAGTTTTAGCCATTTGTTACATTATGAATTATTCCTATAAGTGCATGGGACAAAATGTTGGAAAACTCACAAAGCATAAATGTCAGAAGTTTAATATTTTCTTCAGCTGCCATATGCAATGTCTTAGAAATACAGTGTTTTGTAATACAATAAAATGATACATGTGCAAAACATAAAATTAAACCCCAGTAAGACAAAGACACGTCAAAATAAATAAAGTGCACCACAATATAAACACAATAAAAATACATTCAGTTTTGAAAACTAAAGCTACATCTAGTTCAGCTGCTACATGATGAGAACACATTAATCTGGAGTATGATGCATTACGAGGATGTGTTTCTCTCCCACACGCCGGCTCGGTGTTCAGCCGTCAGGCAGGGCTTAATGAGCGTCTCGATGCTCTCCGCTCTTCTTCTGAAACGCTCTCGGTCTCTGGCCATCTGCATCCAACAGGAGCCGTCCCTCGCCGCCCTGCTGGCGAAACTCCACGCCACCAGGGGGCGCACGGTCACCTGATCACTGAAACACACCTGCAACAACACCACACACAGGCCTGTTATCAGAGGAGCACACACACACACGGGAGTTTCTGTTCAAACCCTGGCCTTACACATGTTAGTCACGAGTCACATGACATTCCGAGACATTCAGAACATTCCGAGACATTCTGAGTCACAGGAAGTCAGCTGTTGTCACGGGAGGATGATTTGGTGTTTTTAGTCTTATTATACCAACTATAATCTGCTGAACATATTCACATTCACTGACTCGGTCTGATGAACCTTGGATTTCTGGCCTGTTGCTCAACCTTGCATCACTTTTGCCGAGAGCTTTTCTTTCATTTCTTTTGTAAAGAATTATCTATAATTCACAACACCAATGTTTACATCATATAAGTGCATGTACTCTGTATATTTATCATATGCATGTATGTCCAATATAAATATATAGACACATACAGCATATGTTTAATATATAGAGGTAACAATATATACACACAGTACATGCACGCATATTATGCAAGTAAAAACTTTTATATTGGATGCGATTAATCACGATTAATCGTTTGACAGCAGTAATGGAAATATAATATGAAAACAAGCAAACATGTTTACCTTCTTCCCGCCCTCCTTGGAGTCTGGGTTCGACTCGCACTCTTCTGGTCTTGTCGCGGGTGGAGGAGGAGGTGGCAGGTTCTGCTTTGAGTTAGTTCTGGAGCCGATGGACGAGCAGAAGCTCAGAGGATTGTAGGGGTCACCGCTGCTGAGGAACGATTCCCAAAGCTCGAGACTCTCTGCTGATGCCTCCGAGTCTCCTTCATCATCCTCATCTGACCATTCAGTATCCTCATCCTCTGGCTCACAGTCATCCTCCTCTTCCTCCTCGGTTTCTTCATCAGACTCCCATTCTGAGAGCCTGGCTTCATCATCATCAGAGTCGATCACTGACGATTCCCGCTCATCATCAGCAGACTCGTCATCATCAAGCTCTATAACGACCTTGGTTTCTCCATCGCTGGACGGCCTCTCCAAGGCCTCCAGGCCGCTCTTCTTCTTCAACTCGCCGGTCATGGTCATGTTTTGTCTCACACCGATGAAGGCAAACATCTCTGAGCGGAGGAGCTCGCTCACACTCGTACAGAAGTCGATGACCCTCCGGACGACCTGCCACAGATGGACTGTGATCTTCACGATGGACGTTCGGTGATAATGAGTGAGAGGCAGATCTTGACTCGCTCCAGGTGAACCGGACGAAGGCTCAGGACTCATCTCGGACTGCATGAGAAGAGCTTTCGGAGGTAAACCGCACGGATACAGTAGTGGAGGATGTGGAGAAATGGTGAATGGTGCCATAATCACACTCAATCTGTAAAAAAAAAAAAACATATGTTAAAAAAAAATCCATATTTTTCATTATATGTTATCCTGGAGCACAAAAGCAGTGTTAAGTCGCTGGGGTATATTTGTAGCAATAGCTCAAAATACATTGTGTCGGTCAAAATTATCAATTTTTATTTTATGCCAAAAATCATTATGATATTAAGATCATGTTCCATGAAGATATTTTGTCAATTTGCTACCATAAATATCATTTTTGATTAGTAATATGCATTGCTAAGAACTTAATTCGGACAACTTTAAAGATGATTTTCTCAATATTTAGATTTTTTTTGCTTCCTCAGATCATAAAAAGTTGTATCTCAGTCAAATATTGTCCTATCATAAACCATTCATCAATGGAAATATTATTTATTTCACTGTATAAATCTCAAATTCATAAATGTGACCCGTATGACTGGTTTTGTGGCCCATGGTCAGATATAGTTATTAAAAGAGTCTCAATCGCATTGTTGCTACAACAGACTAGGACCAGTGTTGGGAATTACGTCATTTAATTACAAAATAAATGTAATCAGTTACTGACAAAAAAAAGTGTAATTAAATGAGTTACTTATGAAAATGTTAATGATTACAAAAGGAGGTTACATCTGAATATTTTCACATATATATTGATTGATTTCTTTTCAAAATTGCACTTACTGCTCTTAAATATGAGACACCAATATTTCAGGAGTTTAGGACAAAGAGGAGGACACATGTTTATTTGACAACGGTTGTGTGTGTATATGCTTAATTTAACACAAGGTATTGTTAGATGCCAGTGTTTTCTGTCACAGATATCCAAAGATGTGATTTCAAAACCAGCATCATAGCTATTAAACTAAATCTTGTTATGATTTTGGATCTGTGTTCATCCTCAGAACGATCCCAGCGTAAAAAACAGGTGCTAGAGTCTGTGCTTTAAAATCATTAAATTATTATAATCTTAAGTCAAATGATGAGTACAACTCTCTGCTTTAAATGTTTGAAAATGGTTAACTTATTAGCATACTTTATTGTTAGTAACATGTACATATAACGTGTTACATTTCCAAAGTAACCTTCCCAAGACTGTTATAACACGCACCCACGTGACGAGCCCTGCCTTTCATTATGGGCTGTTTACTGACAACAAAAACACCTACGGTTGCCATGGTATTACCGTGTTTGCTCTATTTAAATTATGCTTTTTTTGTACATATTAGCCAGTGTTTAACAAAACAACTTAGCGAATTACTTCTACATCGACTACAATGTTTCAGTTGTCAATATATCTCGACTGGTTATTGATAAACTCATAAAGATATGCTCACCTTTGTTTGTTTGGTCAGCCTGTCGCTTGGCAGTCGCTCCAGTGACGGTTTGGTTTTCCAATGTTGCTAATGTACTCAAAAACGCTGTTTGAGCAATAAGACGACTCCAATTCAAACATCGCTTTGTTCATAAACATGTCGCGCTCGTGTCGTGTTTCATATATTTAATTCGTCTGTGCTGTAAATAGAAATGCCGTTGTGAGTGACGGCGCGCGTTTATATAGGATGCGATGCGGAGGCGGGGCTTGCGTGCTGCGTGCTGGAAATCACGTAGCCGCGTTTCGTTACGTTTCCAGAAAGTCCTGCGGTGGGCGGGGCTTAGGCGTCTGGTTGAGACCGGATTGCATCATACCCAAATATGGAAAGCGAAGTCTAGAACAAAACAATCTGGAGACTAGAGAAAATGTAAACAAAAGCAATGGGGAGTTTCTTGGTGACGACATTTTCATTTTAAAGTAAAATCCCCCGAGAAATGGAAAACACTGAATTGTTGAACACTTGCTGCTGCTGCACAATGGTGCCCCATAGTTGTGTCCAGTGTTTCTATATTTTCATGTACATGTTATAATGTGATTCTTTCATTTACATTTATTCATATTTATTCACTTTTATTATTTCATGTTGTAGACCACGAAATAGCATTTGATTTACCATTGAGATACACGTTTTAACAAAAAAAAACTAAATAAATTATAAAATGATAAACTTTTAAACTATTTTTTTTTAAGAAAAGGGATGAGTCAGAAGTATAAATTATGATATTATTTAAAACGAGTTTATGTGGGTGGATTTTCGCATGGGAACCCGTCAGAAATATAGCCGTTCCCCTGGTAACGGCTGTAAACAAAGCAGCGCTCGGCTCATAAATTATACTTTATCAGGTACAATTAAAATGCCATCCAAACTTTTCTGAAGACAATCGGTTACCTTCAGAGGTTCATTCTTATAAAAACTTGAATTAGTGTGAAAAATATAGCCTATATGATGAGGAAAGTTCACTGATGACTTACCAGCGTATTTAATTTTCTACTAGTAATTTTAATTTAGGGCTGTCAATCAATTAAATATTTCACCGTGATTAAATCGCATGATTGTCATGAGTTAACTCGTGAATAATCACAACTTAATCACAAGAAAAGGACATATGTTGAATAAAAAGCCTCGTACCGTCATTATCCTGCCAATTATATGGTGTAACAAATAATTCAGGAAAAGAACACTGATTTAAACCACTAACAAAAAAATCTTCAAGGAACTTGTTTAACGATATAGGAAATTATGTTTTTAGCCTACTAATTCACAATTCTTTCTGATCTTCTCCCCATTTGTTTAATAATCTCTTGTACAGAAAACCACTTATTTTGCTCTGTGTCAATTAAATCTCCAACTTTTAAGACACCAGATGAAATAAAGGTGTTGATTTCAATGCTTGGTAAACTATATTGATGACATAACCATGAATTGTAAAAAAGTGGTTCTTCAAGACCAAAATTATTTTCCCTTTCAACTTTAAATATACTCCATGCACTAAGTACAGACTGCGTAGAAAAATAGAACCCCCTAATGCCCACAACTCTCAATTACTTTTTTAGGACATTGGAGAAAAACTTGTCTGTCAAATCCCATCTTACTAGTGGCTCGTAGTACTGCCAACCCACACATTATCCAAGGCTTCAATCCTGTATCATAAAGCATTTTTTGGGCTGATTGCAACCTCAGAGCTTTCCATTTGGACACTAAATCAATAAGACCTTGACCGCCTTCAAACTCAGGTAAATTCAAAAAGCCTGGACGAAGCCAATGATGTCCTTCCCAGAAAAAGTTTACAAAATGTCTTTGGAGCAGCTGTAAAAGTCCTGTTGGAGGGTCCAAGACAGTCAATCTGTGCCACAACATTGATGCAGCCAAGTTGTTTACCACTAAAACCCTTCCTCTATACAATAGTTGTGGTTGAATCCAACTCCATCGTTTTAATCTTCCAAGTACTTGTTCAACCACTCCATCCCAATTCTTCGCCATATATTGTCGAGTACCAAAAAATATCCCAAGAATTTTCAATCCCTCTGTATTCCAAAGGCACTGCTGCGGGAGATTAGGTGGATTTTCTCCTTGCCACTTACCAGAAAGTAGTGCTTCGGTTTTATTCCAATTTACCCGTGCTGAAGATGCTTTCTGATAAAGATCCAAACACTTGCACAGTTCAAAAATATCTTCTTGAGATCTTATTATGACTGTAACGTCGTCAGCATAGGCAATAAGTTTAACTGTAGTAGTTTCCGCTATATCAGGATTGAGAACGGAAACACCTTGTAGTTTTTCCCTTAGAACTCTTAATAGAGGTTCGAGAGATATTGCATATAAAAATCCCGAGAGGCTGCATCCTTGTCTTACACCTCTATGCACAGGAAAAGTTCTTGTTAAAGTTCAGCATACTACAAACATCCGTATAAAGTATCTGAATCCATGAAATGAACTGTTCTCCAAATCCAAAGGCTGACAAGGTATTAAAAAGATATTTATAATCGACTCTGTCAAATGCCTTTTCCTGGTCAAGAGACAAAAGGCCTATATCGAGTCCATATATCTCAGTAAGATGTAATAAGTCACGCACCAGAAAAAGGTTATCAAAGATGGAACGTCCTGGAATGCAATATGATTGGTCTTCATCAATTATAGAAGCCATAACCTTCTTCAAACGATCCGTTAATGTTTTTGAAAATAGTCCACTCCTAATAAGGAGATAGGACGCCAGTTTTTCAAAAATCCTAAATCTCCTTTCTTCGGCAATAATGGCGTTTTCCAGTTGTATCTTCTCATCTTCACTCAATTTTGGAATTCCACTGAGAAAAAAATCCGTTGCCTCAGAATCACAAGTTTCAGCACTTTAAAGTTCTTCGTAAAAAGTCAAAACTTGTGAAATAATTTCTCTCTTTTCTGTTGTTTCTCTTCCATCAGATAGTTTAAGATGAGTAATCAACTTCTCTCTTCTTTCCAACGCAAAAAAGAAAGATGTTGAAGAATCCATATTGTTAAGTCGAGTAAATCTTGTTTGTACTTTTGTTCCTCGATCTCTTTCTTCATGCTAATTTTTTAAAAGAAAATTATATTGTTCAAGCAAATATCCACTTGTTCAATCTCTCTCACTTATGGAGCTATTCAATCTCATTATTTCTTTTTCCAGCTGTTCAGTTTTCTTCTGGATTTCTTTTGCATTATTGTTTACATACTGTTGACAAAATGACTGAATCTGAATTTTCCCGATGTCCCAGCATTGACTTCGGGATTTAAACTCGGTCTTTCTCTCTCTTCAAGCTCTCCAAAAGAAAGGAAATAAATGTACAAATGTACGATCTTGCAGCAAGCTGTTATTAAAATGCCAATAAGATCTATAACTAGTGTTTGATATTGTAACCATAACAGAAACATAATAATGCTCAGAAATTGGTGTAGGATTAATTTTGCTATCAAAAAAATCTTCCTCTTCTACCCTTCTGAACATATATTCTGTCTAATCTGGCCGCCGATATTATATTACAATTCATTTTCAGCCATGTATATTGCCTGATTTTAGGAAAGGATTCTCTCCACACATCTACAAGTGAATGAAAATGTATTATTTTCCTAAGAGCTTCTGCTGAATTAAGATGAGGTTCATCATGATTCCGATCGACTGATCAAGAGTACAATTAAAATCTCCAGCCACGAATCACGATGATAACATTTTCACGAGGAATATTATTTATAGCTTCCTGTAACTTAAAAAAAAAAAAAACTCGTTCACATCCAATGTTGGGAGCATATACATTAATAAAAGAAAAGGACACCTTTTGTAAAATAGTATCTACTCGCTGCATTCTTCCAGGAATAATTTCTATCATATTGGAAACCCCCCCCCGGGTACTTTCCGATATTAGAATAGCTACTCCAGCACTTACACTAGAACCATGACTAAGAAACCTCTGCCCTTTCCATTCCTTTAGCCATTCTGCCTGGTTATATATATATCTGTGTGCGTTTCTTGCAAGAATATCACAAAATTTGATCAGACCACTTTTCTTTTCTTTATTACGACATCCATTTACATTTAATGATCCAATTTGTAAGGATGTCATCAAATATTACTGTAATGCAGCGATCAAAACAAAGCTGTCCTTCTACCGAATCAATAATTTACACTTTTTTTAATAAATCATCTTCTTTACTTTGGTGATAATTTGTTTGAGACGGTATCGTTTTTGTCTGCTAAACTCCTCAACTGTGGTATTTATCATGACATCTCTACAGGAAGCTAAAAACTTCCTCAAATCTGGAAAAACCTGTTCAATTTGTCAATTTTTGTTTCATCAAGAAAGGTGCTAATCTGTCTCGCAGAATAGAATTTCACTTTACATCCACTCAATTGTGATGTCACTGTTTGAGGATCATTGTCTCCAGTTTCTAAGAAACTCTCCACACTTTCACATTCATTTTCTGAATCACTGTCAGACCTCGCCATGCCAGAGCTAACTGTGAACTGACTACAATTTTCATTCCCTTCATCATCTGATTTGTTCTCATTTTTATCTACACATTCCATCAATGGAAGATCATCATCTCTGCTTTTAGGTTCGGAGAGTGTTTCTTGTGCTTCTGTTCTTACATTTTGCATCTCTGCAGCATTAGCACTCGGACATTTAGCGCCATCTGCTGTCTGATCAACATCAACATTTGAGTTATTTGTTTCACTTCTACTCTCATTTTCCACAATACTATTTTCAGTCTCTTTAGCAAGTACTTCACGATCGACAGTAGTGTTCTCTTGAACAGTGTTTTTTTTTAATAGTTTGCGATCCCGTCAAATCCGTAAGAGGCCTATCATTTTGTTTACTAGGACATGTCTGTCTTACGTGTCCATGTTCACCGCACGAAAAGCACCGCATTTCAAGGTTCAAGGTTCAAGGTTTCTTTATTTGTCACATAATAAATTATACAGGGTATAATCAAAAGTGAAATGTAGGTCAAATCAGGTCCGCTCAGTGGACAGTGCAAAGAATAAAAAATTATATAAAAGTATCACCACACAAGGGCATATATATATATAGGTAAAAAAAGAAATAAAAAGTAAAATGTGCAGTAGAATAAAGAAAAGTGCAAAACAGTAAGATGTGCAAACAAGTAGGATGTGCAAAAACAGTATATGTGACTTAATAAATAGTACTATAAACAGGAGGGATGAGAGGGATGTGCAAACGGCTTTTTTTTTGTGTGTTTAGGAGCCTGATGGCCTGAGGGAAGAAACTCCTCCTCAGTCTCTCAGTCTTTGCCATCATGCTCCTGAAGCGCTTGCCAGATGGCAGTAAACAGAAAAGATGGTTACCGGAGTGAGTTGAGTCTTTGATGATTTTAGCAGCTCTGCTTTTGCAGCGTTTGAGGTAGATGACCTGCAGAGAGGGGAGAGTAGACCCTGAAATGCGCTCAGCTAAGCGCACGACTCTCTGTAGAGCTTTGCAGTCCTGATTTGAGGAATTTCCATACCACACTGACATTTGACCTGAACTGACAAAGATCGTGTAATCTTTACCCTCCACTGCTACTTTTAGCACCAGATTCAGAGGGTCGTGTTGTGAATTCTGTATCATGTAGGTAAAACATCGGAAAGACATGACGTGTTTCATGTTCGGGTTTTTAAGTCCTAGTGGAATCATTTTAATCGGAGCAGTCAATTTTCCATATCGTTCAAGAATTCCTTTCAAGGTTTCTTCTTTTATAAAACGGGGGTATATTTGAAAGTACAACTTTCTTAGAACGATTCGACAAGGGCAGTACCGGTAAAAATATGTTATTTACAACTAGACAGACAGATAGATAGATAGATAGATAGATAGATAGATAGATAGATAGATAGATAGATAGATAGATAGATAGATAGATAGATAGATAGATAGATAGATAGATAGATAGATAGATAGATAGATAGATAGAGGGATAGACGGTGTCACGGTTTAGGGTGCCTTCCCGGCTCCCCTTGTTGTCCTGTCATATTGGCAGCTCGTGGTCTGGGCAATCTGTGCCGATCGTGCAGCAGGTGTGCGCGGATCACGAGCTGACTCTCCCCCACCTGTCGCTCATTCCCCCTCTCCCATATATGTCCCTGTGTTTCTACTACTCACTGTGAGTAGATTGTTTTGTCCTTGCTTGTGTTTGGACTGTCACTGTTCCTTACCTGTCCCTCTGTCCCCTTGTGCGGCAGAACTGAAAGCACGGAGATCCAGCAGCTCGTGTGGCCCGCAGACACCGGCTCTGGAATCTCGGCGTCCCAAGCAACCATTAAATATTGTTTATGTTATTTTGTGTTTTGTGGCGAGAATAAAGTTTCTCCTTCACCCACTTCATGAGTCCTTCAGCACCCACACCCTGACATAATCTACTCACCGGATCATGGATTCAGCAGAGGAGACAGAGTTGCACCGAGCCCTCTCGCAGCAAGGCGTTCTACTGGGTCAGCAGCAGGAAGAACTAGCAGCTTCTCGTCGCGCTTATGCGGAGGTTTCGCTCCAACTCAACCAGCTGGTGGAACGGCTGGACCAGCTGCAGGTCAGCCCGTCCGCAGATCGGGCTTCCACATCAGCCCCGGGTCCTGGAGGAGCGGTTCCTCGCCACGCGAAACCGTGGCTTAATCCGCCAGCTCCATACTCGGGTGAACCCAACTCCTGTCGATCATTTCTGTCCCAATGCTCGCTAATTTTTGCTCTCCAGCATTCCTGTTTTCCCACGGAGCTATCCAGAGTAGCGTATGTCATCACGCTCTTGGTGGGGCAAGCGAGGGAGTGGGGCACAGCCATGTGGGATGGTGAGCAGGCCTGCTGTGAGTCTTTTGAGGAATTTTCGGGGGAGCTGCGCAAGATCTTTGATCGTTCGGCCCAGGGAATTGAGGCTTAATCCGCCAGCTCCATACTCGGGTGAACCCAACTCCTGTCAATAATTTCTGTCCCAATGCTCGCTAATTTTTGCTCTCCAGCCTTCCTGTTTTCCCACGGAGCTATCCAGGGTAGCGTATGTCATCACGTTCTTGGTGGGGCAAGCGAGGGAGTGGGGCACAGCCATGTGGGATGGTGAGCAGGCCTGCTGTGAGTCTTTTGAGGCATTCTCGGAGGAGCTGCGCAAGGTCTTTGATCGTTCGGCCCGGGGAATTGAGGCGGCACGAGCCTTGTCGGTGCTTCAGCAGGGCGAACAGTCCGTGTCCGCTTACTTGATTGAGTTCCACATGCTCGCCGTATCCTGTGGCTGGAACGAGAATGCGCTCTTGGATCACTTCCTCCACGGACTGGCTGAACACGTGAAGGACGAGATCTATTCCCTGGAGCTTCCAGTTGGCTTGGATAAATTGATTGACCTCGCCATCAGGGTCGATGACTGGATAGCTCTCCATTCCCGGCAAAAGAATCCCGTTCTCGGGATTTCCCCGAGAGTGCGTCATGGGCGTGGAGTCTGTGACCACTTGTGACACGCGGTCCCAACGCCTCGTGCTCCCGGAGAAGGAGCCCATGCAGATTGGAGGAGCATGGCTGACGGCGGGGGAGCGACGCCGTCGCCTAGCCAACCAGCTGTGTCTGTACTGCGGTGAGGCGGGGCTTGTGGCAGCTGTGTGCTCGGTAGTGGGGCGGCACTCATCACGCAAGGGGGAGCACATGGTGAGCATTACTTCGACTCGACTGCCATCTGGTGGCCGGGCCGAGTTTTTAGCTTCCAGTACGGGTTGGTGGAGCTACTTTCCGTGTCTCGGCATTAATTGTCTCTGGAGCAGAGGGCGATTTTATGGATTTTGGATTGGCCACACACTTGGGGATTTTGTCCATTGCCCTGACCGAACCCATCTCGGCTAGGACACTTTGTGGCACCTTACTCACTAAGATTACCCGTGTCACCAAATTTGTCACATTAACTTTGTCTGGTAATCATGCCGTGGAGATCCAGTTCTTCCTCACTCCCCCTCCGCTCCAGTTGTGTTGGGTCACACCTGGCTGGTTAAACATAACCCCCACATTGATTGGGCTCGCAGGTCTATCTTTGCTTGGAGCCCTTTCTGTTTAACCCAGTGTTTGGGTGCTGCATTTTCCCCGGTCATGTCTTGTTCTGTGTTACAGGAGGAGCCGGTGAGCCTGGCGGATGTACCGGAGGCTTACCATGACTTGAGAGCAGTGTTCAGTAAGTCCCGAGCTTCATCTCTGCCTCCGCACCGCCCGTACGACTGTGCGATTGACTTGTTGCCGGGCACTTCCCCCCCTAAGGGGTGCCTTTACTCTCTGTCCAGACCAGAGAGGGAGGCCATGGAGAGGTATACCCAAGATTCTCTGGTAGCAGGCATTATCCATCCCTCTTCCTCTCCTGCTGGGGCGGGGTTCTTCTTCGTGGAGAAGAAGGATGGTTCGCCATGTCCCTGTATAGACTATCAGGTGTTGAATGACATCACGGTAAAGAATCGTTATCCTTTGCCGTTGATGGGCAACCATCTTTACTAAGTTGGACCTCCGCAGTGCTTATCACTTGGTTCAGATTAGGGAGGGGGACGAATGGAAGACCGCCTTTAACAACCATACCGGTATTTTGAATACTTGGTCATGCCGTTTGCCCTTTCAAACTCCCTGGCGGTCTTCCAGGCATTTGTCAACGATGTGTTCAGAGACATGGTCGATCGGTTTGTGTTCGTTTACCTCGACTATATCCTGATCTATTCCCAGAACGAGCGTGATCATGTCCAGCTCGTCAGACGAGTGCTCCAGCAGCTGCTGGAGAATCGTTTATTCGCCAAGGTGGAGAAGTGTCAGTTTCACGCACGGTCGGTTCCGTTCCTGGGTTTTATTCTCTCGCCCGAAGGTATCCGAATGGATCCCGCCAAAGTAAAAGCTGTTGCAGATTGGCCCACCCCAGATAGTCGAAGAGCGGTCCAGCGTTTTCTGGGGTTTGCCAATTTTTACAGGCGGTTCATTCGGAACTTTAGTCAGATCGCCCTTCCTCTGACGGATCTCACCTCCACTAAGAAACGATTCTGTTGGTCATCGCAGGCCCAGATTGCGTTTGAGAGTCTGAAGATTTGCTTTATTTCGGCTCCCATTCTAAATTCCCCTGACCCGTTCATTGTGGAGGTGGATGCGTCCGAGGTAGGGGTTGGGGCCGTTTTGTCTCAGAGATCATCTTCGGATGAGAAAATACATCCCTGCGCCTTTTTTTATCATCGTTTAACCCTCACGGAACAGGAATTACGACATCGGGAATAGGGAGTTACTAGCTGTCAAGTTGGCGCTGGAGGAGTGGCGTCACTGGTTAGAGGGCGCAGGGTTCCCATTTATTGTTTGGACTGACCATAAGAACCTAGAATACAGCCGCACCGCCAAAATAATACATTCCAGGTAGGCTCGCTGGGCATTATTTTTCGGACGTTTCAGGTTTAGCATTTCTTATCGCCTGATGCGCTGTCGCGGATCTTTGAGGCTAAGGCTAGTCCCACCCCCCTGTGGCAATCCTTCAATCCGAACGGGTTGTGGCGGTGGTAACCTGGGGGGTGGAGTCCAAGGTCCGCGACGCTACGCGATATCACTGTTCCCGCGGGGTGCCTAGAGAATCTGCTGTTCGTGCCCGAGTCAGTCCGAACTAGCATCCTACAGTGGGGCCACTCTTGTAGCCTAGCTTGCCACCCTGGAGTGGACAGTGGGGGGGTTACTTTAACGATCTGACTTTATCCTCACTGTGGTGGACAGATTCTCAAAGGCAAACCACTTTATTCCCCTCCCCAAATTGCCTTCAGCGAGGGAGACAGCGTTTATTGTCTTGGACCACGTTTTCCACATTCATGGCCTCCCGGTGGACGTGGTCTCTGACAGGGGTCCCCAGTTTGTGTCAAAGTTTTGGACAGAATTCTGTCGACAGCTGGGAGTGACCGCGAGCTTGTCCTCTGGATATCATCCGCAGACTAACGGTCAGGCTGAGCGGGCCAACCAGGATTTGGAGAGGGTTCTTCGCTGTGTGGCCTCTGCTGAACCGTCATCTTGGAGTTCTAGGTTAACCATGGTTGGGTACGTGCATAACTCCCTCCCGGTCTCGTCTACGGGTTTATCTCCCTTCCAGTGCTGTTTAGGCTACCAGCCACCCTTATTCCCCTCTCAAGAATCCGATGCCATTGTTCCATCCGCGCATGCGTTTATTCAGAGATGCCTCCGTACTTGGAGGATCGCCAGAGAAGCCCTCACCCGGACTGGCGAGAGGAACAAGGCGTCGGCGGACCGTCACCGTACCAAGCCCCCACTTTACGTGTGTGGTCAGAAGGTCTGGTTGTCTTCCAAAGACATTAACTTCAGACTTTCCATACGTAAACTGAGACCCAGATTTATTGGGCCGTTTATTGTGGTGCGACTCAAATTGACCCCACAATTTAATAAAATCCACCCGGTTTTCCATGTTTCCAAGATAAAGCCTGTCTTTCGCTCCCCCCTTCAGCCCCTGATCTCTGCCCCTCCGCCCCCGAGACTCATCGAGGAGTCGCCAGCCTATTCTGTGCGGTGGCTCATTGATGTGAGGCGTAGGGGCAGGGGTTATCAATACCTGGTATACTGGGAGGGTTATGATCTGGAGGAGAGATGCTGGATTCCAGCTCGCGACATTCTGGACCGCGCTCTCATTGATCAGTTCCATCAGGGTCATGGTGAGTCCTCCGGGGATGCCAGGAGGCGTCCCTGAGGTGGGGGGTACTGTCACGGTTCAGGGTGCCTTCCCGGCTCCCCTTGTTGTCCAGTCATGTTGGCAGCTCGTGGTCTGGGCAATCTGTGCCGATCGTGCAGCAGGTGTGCGCGGATCACGACCTGGCTCTCCCCCACCTGTCGCTCATTCCACCTCTCCCATATTTGTACCTGTATTTCTACTACTCATTGTGAGTAGATTGTTTTGTCCTTGCTTGTGTTTGCACTGTCACTGTTCCTTACCTGTCCCTCTGTCCCCTTGTGCAGCAGAACTGAAAGCACGGAGATCCAGCAGCTCGTGTGGCCCGCAGACACCGGCTCTGGAATCTCGGGGGTCCTAAGCAGCCATTAAATATTGTTTATGTTATTTTGTGTTTTGTGGTGAGAATAAAGTTTCTCCTCCACCCACACTCTGCATCTGAGTCCTTCAGCACCCACACCCTGACAGACGGATGGACGGATGGACAGACAGACAGACAGACAGATAATGCATTACGATATTTGCGTTATTCTATAAAAAAGTTACTAATTGTGGTACTTTTTCTGGAAAGTAATGCATTACGTTATTTTGCGTAAATTTTTGTCACCTGGGCTGGGCTCCCTTATTTATTTTTAATAACAGAAAACCCTAAAGTTATATTTTTGTCAACTGTAAAGGCCCTTTCACAAAAAGAGTGAAATTAATAAGTGTCAGGCTGAAGAAAAAGCTTCTGCCTCTACACTTAATTTCTCTTCACACGGGGGCAGGAGAGGTGTCGGTGAATAAATGGGAAAACAAAGTAACTCAGATATTTTCTTGGTCATTTAAAAGTAATGCGTCACTTTACTAGTTACTTGAAAAAAGTAAACTCACTTCACTTGTAGCTTTTTCTCTCTCCTCTGTATTCCCCCATGTTCTATGTTCTATATTGAATTATATTTCTGCAAAATAAATAAATGGCATGCAACAATACAAAAAAAAATCTATCTATCTATCTATCTATCTATCTATCTATCTATCTATCTATCTATCTGTCTGTCTGTCTGTCTGTCTGTCTGTCTGTCTGTCTGTCTGTCTGTCTGTCTGTCTGTCTGTCTGTCTGTCTGTCTGTCTGTCTGTCTGTCTGTCTATCTATCTCTCTCTCTCTCTCTCTCTCTCTCTCTCTCTTTGTCTGTCTATCTATCTATCTATCTATCTATCTATCTATCTATCTATCTATCTATCTATCTATCTATCTATCTGTCTGTCTGTCTGTCTGTCTGTCTGTCTGTCTGTCTGTCTGTCTGTCTGTCTGTTTATCTGTCTGTCTGTCTGTCTGTCTGTCTGTCTGTCTGTCTGTCTGTCTGTCACACAGCATCAGCTGATTCATAAAAGCTGTTGACCTATTTTAGACATTTCTCTGACGTAAACCCAAAGGAAAGGGTTACCAGGCCATGTGATTATCCCATCTTGTGATCATTTCCAGCCATGAAAGAAGGTATTTTACTTGTGCAGAAAGGGTGGTGTATGCAGACCTCAGTACAAGCACTGCTGGAGCTGCAAACCCTGGTAAGTGTTACGGCTCTGACCCAATGCCAAATGCTGAATTCGTGTTACTGGATTAAAATCTTTCTTACACTTTTAAAAATATGAAAAAGTTTGTGCAAAAGTGCAAAACTCTGTCTTTAACATCAATGTGTAAATTTACAGTGTAAATATGTCAATAAGGTTTAATTGAAATGACTGATATTTTCTGTAATCCTGATCCACCACAAGTTTCACATTACGCTGTCTCTTTCTGAAGTGTCCAGTGTGATCTGTCATATGCACTTTATGAGTTATGCTTTCTCTTTCAACTCTTTGTGATCGTCATGGTGGTGAATCCCTTTTTTGCATCTGCGTTTTGGGAAAATTCGAATGAATTCTGATGAATACCATACAGTTAATTTCTGAAGAGAAAATACTTACGTATGCTAATTGATCCAGATTTTAAAAGCACCACCTGATATCATTTATTTGAATAACGTAACCTATTAATAATGCATTGATACAATTCAATGGCCTTGATGTTGTGTTACGTTATTTGGCTGCAACCGTATGAAATATCAGTTTATTCTGAGTCATAATTTTCTGTTTCTTTCCCGTGAAATTCAGCGAAAAGGGCGGATTGCTTTACGGCAGTAACATATGCACGTATAAGATGTTAATCATTGGGAGATACCAAAGTCCACAGCAAACACAATAACCGGCTCTTTTTCAAAGAGATGTTGTCTCTCGACCTCATATTGTAGCTCTCTGTGTTGATGATTTGATATGGCATAAAATCTGGAAATTACCTCATAAATATTTAATCACAAATAAAGTAAACTCATTCATAAATATTACCCCATTAACTGTTACCCTGTAAACAGATGTATATGATATCGATGCACTATGTACATTTTGTGGTCTTCATACAGAAACGTTTCTTTTTTAATTTATATTGGAATATTATATGATTAATGTATTACTAGCGCTGTCAAACGATTAATCGCATACAAAATAAAAGTTTTTGTTCACATAATATATGTGTGTGTTCTGTGTGTATTTATTATGTATATATAAATACACACACATACAGTATATTTGAAAACATTCATGTGTATTTACATGTCTGTATTTATATTCATATCATTTATATTTATATAAATATATTTAATATGTAAACATAACATAATTTTCTATAATATATACATGCATGTGTGTATTCAGTTACATTAATTGTACATTATTACATTGTATTTGTCTCTGCATTAGATTTGTTGCTGTTGTTCTAAAACAACTGTTGTTGGGTATACTTTGAAACCATTCGCTGTTGTTCTAAAACAACTGTTGTTGGGTAAAAACTAAAAACTAGGACATTTCACAAATAATTTGAATTTTTAGAAATGAATTTTTTTGTAGAACATATTCCCAACAAATTAATAAATTTTTTTGTTTTCAGTGTAATCAAACAAATATATATTTTTTAATATATATATTTTTTTTACAGTGTAATTACACCAAATGTACCCAGAATTCTTGACATGAATTTGACAATACTGACAAAACAAGTATAACCTGAATGTACTGTAAGTCGCTTTGGATAAAATGCATAAGTGTAAATAAATGGACCATGTACCCGAGTAACTCCACCCTTAACTAACCCTCAAACATGTTTCTCACAGTGTGTGGAGGCGGGTCAGCTCATGATGTGACCTGATGCCGTGGCGGAGGGAAGAGTGTGAGAGCAGTGACATGGAGACCGGGCCCTCGACCCCCGGCGGCCCCGCTGTAGTGCTAGGCCTCCAGAGACTCTCTTTTGCCTACCAGAGCCTCACGGAGCTTCCCTACGACCCCATCCTTCAGCAGCAGGACACGCTGGAGGTTCTGGACCTCAGTTACAACTTGCTGGACGAGTATCCTTCGGGGAATCAGATTCTTTGTCATGTGTGTAACTAACATTATAAAGTTTTCTTATATGTATCTTATAGTATATCTTTAGACAATATACACTATATATATGGGTCATTACACGAAATCGGTGCCTTTTGCGTCCCTAAGACATAATCAAACATAGATTTAATGTAACAAATAAATGTGAAATTTAAAAACATAACAATACTATGTATGCATTCATCAATATTACATAAAAAAATGTAATTACATTTTATTTTAAATCATTTAAATAGCATTTATGCTGGTAAGGGTAAGGTTTTTGACCTGTCCCTCACTATGATTTTTCTTTTTCAGCTGGACTTTTAATTTGCAAAATGAAGGCAAAATTATATAAAAATCACATTTGCATATTGTTCTAAATAGTCTCATTGTTAAGCAATGTTTTTGGCACATGTATTTTTTTCTATAAAATTAAAATCTTTTTATTGGGTGTGCCCTGATTTCATGTCATCCCTGTGATCCTCATAAAACCCTTTGTAAATAATGTACATTCAAGTGACATCACTTCTAGGAGGTTACATCATCGCTCAACCAGGACTCATACACTTAAAACACAAGCATGTTTCTCTCTCACTTCTATAATGCTCGATGTTTGATGATTTATGAGCTGCATCATGTAGTGTCAATCCTGTTACCATTTTAAAATGTATATTTAAACAATTATTTCTTACTTTTAATGTAATCAATATCTACAAGTAAAATCCTTTACAGTGTACACGTTGTGCTTTTGTGAGCTTCACTATTAGCTAGCAATTAGCAAACTTGCTTGAAATCGTCAAACCTGTTGCTGTCAACCTGTTACTTTTTAGAGGAACAGCGTTTGAACCGTGAGTAACAGGGTTGATTAGTTGATTAGGTTTGACCCTGTTTTTAAAGATTGTCTGTGTAAAGTTCAAACATTTTAAAGGTCCCCCTCGGTATTATCGATATCATTCAGTGGCGTATGAGTTTTAATTAAACTGTAGTGTCTATTAATGCTTGTGTCAGTAACAGGGTTTACAAAAAAAACATGAAGGTAGATAAATAGCCATACAATAATAATTACAGCACCTGAGATGGCACAATACAATCTCTTGTCATTTCACGGTGTCTTTGTTTCATGGGTATTTTAATAAATTTTTATAAATATTGATTCAACTTATTTTATTTGTCAATTTTTAAAATAAATATGACCCAAAACATCGTCATATTTTCCTGGAAGTACACAAAGAGCACCCAATCTAACAAATTAGACAAAATATTTTCTTTGTCATTTATTAATTGAGAAAAATTATCCATTGTTAAATATCTATGCATGGCAAAAGTATGTGAATCATTGCTTTCAGTATCTGGTGTGATCCCTTGAGTTTAAGCCCATTCCTCAGGACAGAACCACTTCAACTCTGTGATGTTGGTGGGTTTCGTCCTATTAATGTAACAGATGCTGGGTCGGACACGGAGGTAAGTAAAAACACTGAGTTTATTTGACAGTCTGAGGATATTGGAGCTGAGATTGGAGACAGGAGGTGAGTAGAACAACTTCGGAGGGTCTACGTGGATTGGTTAGAGGGTAATCAGAGTCTTTGTCTTCCACAGGAATGAAGGGAGATGGAGCCAGGAGAACAGGATTGCCAGGAGCACACACCACAGCGGGAGGATAGCTGATGGCGGAGAACACAACTGGAAGGAGAAGTAGCAGGTGAGTAATACCAGGTAAGTAACAAACAGAGAATACTCAATTTGGAGATACCAGGAGCAGAGTCCACTTCGTGTTTACGGGATCGGACGAATACTGAGGCTGTGGTGTGTGCTTATATGCAGGGCTAGATGAGACTCGTGATGAGGTGCAGGTGCATGTGATTAGAACTCAGGTGAGGGAGATCGATGTGATTGACTGAGCTGAGAGCCTGACCGATCTGTAACAGTAACCCCCTCTCCACGGCCCGCTCCTGAGGGCCGACCCCGGCGTCGTGGTGGTCTACCCCGTCCCCGGGGTGCTGGGCGATCAGGGTGCGCCGCGTGGAATTCCTCAAGGAGTGCGGGATCTAGGATGTTCTCTCTGGGAACCCATGAGCGTTCTTCAGGGCCATAACCCTCCCAGTCGACCAAGTATTCCAACTTACCACCACGGCGCCGGTATTTCAGGATTTCCTTTACTCTGTAGATAGCTCCTTCTTCTGCGATTAGAGGGAGAAAGGGGTTCCTCGGTCCGGCCAGGCTCTAGGGAAACAGAAGGGGAGAAGGGTTTAAGTAGTGACACATGGAATGTGGGGTGAATCTTGTACTGAGGAGGCAGTTGGAGTCTGTAGGTGACTGGATTGATTTGTTCCAGGATGGTGAAGGGGCCAACAAATCTGGGACTGAGTTTCCGGCAAGGCAGGCGCAGTCTGATGTCCCGAGTAGATAGCCGCACCTTTTGCCCCGGCTGGTATACGGGTGTGGCTGATCGACGGGCGTCGGCCGTGATTCTGCCTGCTGCAGCTGATGGTGGGCTGCGTCCCAGACTCTCTCGCACTCTCGGAATCAGTAGTCGACTACAGGGACGTCCGAAGGTTCCCCAGACCAAGGGAACAGAGGAGGCTGGAAACTGAGTATGCACTGGAAGGGAGTGAGTCCAGTGGAGATCTGGTGCAGGGAGTTTTGGGCGTACTCGGCCCAGCCTAGGAACTGGTTCCAAGAGTTCTGGTGGCCATGGCAGAAGGTTCTCAGGAAGCATCCTACTTCCTGGATCTCATGTTCGGTCTACCCATTAGACTGCGGGTGATAGCCTGAGGTGAGGCTCACGGTCACACCTAGGAGAGAGAAGAATGCCTTCCATACCCTCGAGATGAATTGAGGCCCTCTGTCTGACACAATGTCTTCTGGAATGCCGTAATATCTGAAGACTCGTTTAAACAGGAGTTTGAATGCAGGTATGACCATCAGAGACAGGGAGATCTGTGATAAAATCAACCCCTAGGTGTGACCAGGGGCGGTTGGGTATGGGTAATGGATGAAGTTTACCGGCTGGAAGATGACGGGGACTTCTGGAGATGGCGCAGTCTGGGCAACCCTGCATGAACCTTCTCACATCCCTGGCCATGTTGGGCCACCAGAAGCGGTCTCGTAGCAGCGAGAGAGTGGTGTTGACCTCTGGGTGACCAGTACCAAGTGAAGTATGAGTGGAGTGAATGAGGGGCGTGCGCCTTGGAACGTACAGATGGTCTGGTGGACAGCCCAGCAGGTTGGCAGGAGGATTGGAGGAGGCGACTGGTGGAGAAGTCCACTGAATTGGGCTGGAGATGATTTCAGCAGGATGATCCCCTCAGGTTCCTCCTTGCTCTCTTCGGGCGCATGGATGCGAGACAGTGCATCTGCCTTTATATTTCTTGGACCGGGCCGGTAGGAGATCTTGAACTGGAAACGGGTGAAAAACAGTGCCCACCTGGCCTGACGAGGATTGAGCCGTTTAGCATCACGGAGGTATTGCAGGTTTTTGTGGTCGGTGAGAACGAGGAAAGGCTGTGCAGCTCCCTCCAACCAGTGCCTCCATTCTTCGAGGGCCAACTTGATTGCAAGAAGTTCTCGATTGCCGATGTCGTAATTCTTCTCCGCCGGGCTGAGTTTCCTGGAGAAGAAAGCACATGGATGGAGTCTGGGAGGCGTCAGGGACAGGGACTTGGCCTTGCCTTTGAGCAGGTCGGTGAGGGGACTGGTGATGGTGCTGTAGTTGGCAATGAACCGGCGGTAGAAATGGGAGAATCCGAGGAACCGTTGTAACTCTTTGATGGTGGTAGGAAGGGGCCAGGATGAGATGGCCTCCACCTTCCCCTCGACCATGCCCATTTCTACCGCCGGTTCATTGCCAACTACAGCACCATCACCAGTCCCCTCACCGACCTGCTCAAAGGCAAGGCCAAGTCCCTGTCCTGGAACCCCGTTGCCACCGAAGCATTTAACACCCTCAAGAAGGCTTTCACCAGCGCACCGCTCCTTGTCCATCCTAATCCCGAACTGCCCTTCGTCGTAGAAGCCGACTCCTCGACCACCGGGGTAGGAGCTGTGCTCTCGCAGCAGCAGGGGACGCCTCCCAGACGCCATGGGCAGTCGTTGGCCTAATGGATAAAGCGTTGGACTTGAAACCCGAGGTAACCCAAGGTTGTGGGTTCGAATCCCGGCTCCGACAGGAAGTCCACGACTGCTCCCCGGGCGCTGCACAGTCGGCTGCCCACTGCTCCAAGTGTGTACACTTGGATGGGTTAAATGCAGAGAACACATTTCACTCCTCATTATACTCTGTATAATTGTGTATGTGACAAATAAAGCTCATCCGAGCTTAATTTGTTGTTGTTGTACCATGTGAATGCCACCACTGTTGATGATGTATCCGAGGAAATGAACGGTGGGTTGGTGGAAAGTGCATTTCTCTGCTTTGAGGTACAGATTAAACTTCCTTAACTGCTGTAGGACCTCCGCAACGTATCGGCGATGTTCGGCCAGGCTCCGGGAGTAGATGAGGATGTCGTCTATGTAAACTATGACAAACCAACTATGATACCGGAACTTAACTGTGATTTCGTTGAGTTTTCTGTAGTCAATGCAAGGTCTCAAGCCCCTGTCCTTCTTTGCCACAAAGAAGAAGCTGAAAGCAGCAGGGGAAATGGAAGAGATGATGTAACCCTGTTTTAACGCCTCCTCAATGTACTCTTCCATGGTCTTCTGTTCGGGAAGTGACAGGGGGTAAATATTGCCGCAGGGTACTGGCTCACCTGATATGAGATCTATTGCACAGTCCCATGGCCGATGCGGTGGTAGCTGGGCAGCTCTCCGGGGGCAGAAAACGTCACTAAAGGGGGCATAAAAGGACGGAATGTCGACCGACTGTTTCTCAACAGGGCTCTCAATGGACGTGGAGTGGATGGGCAACGAGACAGGGATAGCTGGTGAGGGCCGAGGCAGATGCGGGAAACATTGAGAAAAACAGTCGTCACCCCACTTTAGGAGTTCGCCGGTCTTCCAGGAGAGGATGGGATTATGCTGCACCAGCCAGGGACACCCGAGTATGATGTCCACCATAGAACCCTCCAGAACCAGTAAGTGCAGTGTATCCTGATGGAGTTTACCTATTTGGAGTTGTGGTGGACCCACACTGTGTCTGACATGACGTCGAGTAAGTGGTTTGCCTGTTATGGATTGAACTTCGTACACGGTTTCAGTGGTCGAGGTCGAGAGTCGGAGGTGACGGCAGAGACTTCCGGAGATGAAATTGCCCACAGAGTCTGAGTCAAGGAGGGCAGAGACGGAAATCACAGTCTTGAAAACAGTAAGTAAAGCGCAGGTGGAGAGTGTGTTCATTCTCTGGATAGAGGGCTGGATGGCACTCAACAGCGGCCGTGGTGGACGAAGGGGACACGCCAGTATCCTTTGTTCGTGACATGATTCACTTCAACAAACATGATCAAGCTTTAATAGACGGAAATGAAAATACCACATAACAGATGGACTCTGAGTTCACCTTCAAATTAACAGCTGAACCTAGAGATTCATGCTTTTGCAACGCACAGATATGTAACACTCAAACTGAGTAAAAAATGCTATTTAGTGCAGATATTTATATGGCCAAAAAGTAAGATGAAATTCTGATTATAATGTAAAACAATGAGATCTTTATAACAGTATAGTGGATACTTGCATAAAATGCATATATCTCCTAATAATATATCTTAGTATATGACATTAAATGCTTAGTTTTATGATCAATGCACTGTAATTTGTATTAACATATCATGCAATGCAGTACATGAGCCTGATGGATATATGATACATTTATAACATGATATTTCTAGAAAATGATGCATGAATGTATATAAGTTGCTTCAGTCCAGTAAGTGTTCTTCAATATTACTAACAATTTAAAAGCTATTTACTTTCTAAACGTCAGTAAAGATTTCACAGCAAAAAGACACATGAAGCACGAGCTGAAGGTGGATAGACTACAAGGCCTTTTACTATCATTTAGACGACACAAGGCATGTTGTAGAATGGGTTCAACCGGTTTATCAGCAACGTTTTGATCATTTAGAGGCCTTAGAAATTTGCACAAGCTATCAAATATGATACAGATATGATATATATGATACAAATATGATATACAGTGAAACCAATATGTATTCAGACACCTTCAACATTTCTCACATTACCAGTTTATTCGCTGTAGTTTAGAAAATGGTCATAAAATATGACGAGTTAAACAGTGTCAGTGTCACAATCCGTTGGACTCCTGTTTTGTCATCTGCCTGTGTTCCTTTCCTGTTTGCCCATATTTGGTTCTGTTCCTGTTCTCATTAGTGTGTGTGTGTGTGTGTGTGTGTGTGTGTGTGTGTGTGTGTGTGTGTGTGTGTGTGTGTGTGTGTGTGTGTGTGTGTGTGTGTGTGTGTGTGTGTGTGTGTGTGTGTGTGTGTGCATTTTCGTAGTGTGACTATTGTGTGTGCTCAGCACAGAGACTGACAGTCAGAATAAATTCATCTTGATAATGTCATAACTTTGATAGAAAGGTATGTGATGAATTCGGCTGAATAGCTGTTAAATTTAAGACACAATTAGATAACACCGCTTTAGGTCAACCAGTTATCAAGCAATGCTTCATTGTGTTCAGCCTGTGGTGGAAAAACGTCACGTTAGCAATTAAATAAAGACACTTAATAATAATAATAATAATAATTTGTTAGCTACATATAGTGCTTTTCTGGATATTCGAAGCGCTTTATATGAAAAAAATAAAAAATAAAAATAAAAACATTAGCAAAACACGGTCAGCTCAAAGTGATTCATTTTTTATCCCATTTTTATCAATTTTACTGGTAGTCCACTGTATGAAGAATTTTTGGGTATAAATTGTCACAGTTTACTTTGTTTTGCTATCCTCACATAAATGAACTATAGTGTCCAGCACCCACTAGTAACAAAAATATCCAAAATTAAATCTGGTGTCTGAATAATATGTGCCCCTGGACCACAAAACCTTAAGTCGCTGGGGAATATTTGTAGCAATAGCCATGGGCCAAAATTATCAATTTTTCTTTCATGCCAAAAAACATTACGATATCCATTAAAGATCATGTTCCATGAAGATATTTTTACACTATCTACTGTAAATATATTAAAACTTACTTTTTGATTAGTATATGCATTGCTAGGAACTTAATTTGGACAACTTTAAAGATGATTTTCTCAAAATATTTTTTTTTTTGCACGCTCAGATTCCAGATTTTCAATATTTCCAAATATTGTCCTATCCTAACAAGCCATAATGTACAAATCTCAATTAAAAAAATTGCCCCTTCTGACTGGTTTTGTGGTCCAAGGTCACATCTATGGCTTGACTGTAGGGTTAACTTCTCATGTGATTGCCCTTGATTGAGCTGCTAACGGAACCCGGCTCGTTTGGCTGGTTTGGAGAAGCTCAGCACACTCATCCTGGACTGCAATAACTACAGCGCGCATGTCAAATTCCCCTACATGCCCAGCCTCAGCACCCTGTGGATCAACAAGAACAAAATCAGCAACCTGCCCATCATTGTGGAGGAGATCTGCTGCAAGTTCCCAAATATCAAGTGAGTTCAGAATCCCATTCACTCATGCATGATAGTGTTTCTACCCCTCCAGCGATTTATCTGCTTGGTTTCGTTGTAGATTTCTCAGTATGATGAACAATGAAGCGGCACCCAGTTACTTTAATGGAGGCAGTCTCACGCAGTATATGGATTACAGGTGAGCATGAGAAGAAGAGATGTATGAAATCTGCAATTATATATTAAACATTATATTGCCAAAATATAAATTTTACTATGTTAACATTCATCCTGGACTTTTGATCTGTCTTGAAAACTTCAGATGGTACCCTTTTGAAAAAGAAGTACGCTTAGCATACGTTTGTTATGGAAATAATACACTTAAGTTTAAACTGAATGTAATGTTTTTGGATGCTAAATTGCATGTTAAATACAATTAAAGAAAGTTTATTATCATTTAAGTGTATATCACCTGCAATTAGCAAATTTAAGAGTGCTTTTTGACCCACTTAAGTATGACTTAAGTGCATCTTTATATGTGATTTCATAATTATCTTTGAAATATGGTTAAAATACTGCTGAAAACTAAAATATACTTTATTTTAATTTCTGTTGAAACTTGTATGTCATGTATTTAAATACACTTGTAATTACACATTTGTAATGATGATATACTTACTAAATATACTTACTTTGCATGTAATATTGAATAACACAATTCTAAGCACGTACTTGTGTTTCACAATAAGTCTAGCTACTTCTTTAGGCCCGACAAAAGATTATTAAAACATGATGATTTAAAATGGACTTTAAAGTTAAACGTTTAATTTGACATTATCACAAAGGTCACTTTCTAAAAGTGTACTTAAGTGTGTTAAGATACAGTCACTTTAAGTCAGTTAAGTGGCCTTTTATGTAATTTATATTATATTTTCTGCACATACAGCTTTTCGAATATGTGCTTCGAAGGCTTAAAGTACTCCACAAGCACACATTCAGTACAATGAAGCACACTTCTCCTTCACAAGGGTGTACTGCCGTCTAGTGGTCATGTTTTGCATTACAATTTCTCAATACAATAACTTAATAAGCAAGCTGTGCTGTAATATTTGTGCCTTTTTGTTTAATATTCAATCTGACCAACCTAATATATAAGTCTAATATGAGTCCATACATGTGACGCTGCACCTCAAAACCAGTCATAAGAGTCAATATTGTTTAAATTGAGATTTGAGATACGCCATTTCTGAATAATTAAGTTTTCATTGATGTATGGTTTGTTAGGATTGGACAATATTTGGCTGAGATGAAAATCTGGAATCTGAGGAAGCAAAAAAATCTAAATATTGAAAAAAATAATCTTTAAAGTTGTCCAAATGAAGTTCTTACAATGCATATTACTAATCAAAAATTACATTTTGATATATTTACAGTAGCAAATTTCAAAAATATCTTAATGGAACAAGATCTCTACTTAATATCCTAATGATTTTTAGTATTAAAGAAAAATCGATCATTTTGACCCATACAGTGTATTGTTGGCTATTGCTACAAATATACCCCAGCGACTTAAGACTGCTTTTGTGCTCCAGGGTCACATATTATTCAGACACTATATTTCATTTTGGATATTTTTGTTACTAGTGGGTGCAGGACATTGCTTCAAATATACATTTGTTTTAGTGCTCCAGGGTCAGATATAGACTATTATATGTGTGTATGACAGGCAGTATGTGATCAGTCAGATGCCCGGTCTGGAGGTGCTGGATGACACAGAGGTGCAGGAGAAGGAGCGTGAAGCGGCCCGAAAGACTTACCGGATGCAGAGAATCAGAGAAGGCAGCCGGAGGAGGAAGGAGCTTCATCGCTAACACTATTCACCTCCGGGTGTCACGAGCCAAGCCGCTTACAACCCGGACCACGAGCCAAGCCACTTACAACCCGGACCACGAGCCAAGCCACTTACAACCCGGACCACGAGCCAAGCCGCTTACAACCCGGACCACGAGCCAAGCCACTTACAACCCGGACCACGAGCCAAGCCGCTTACAACCCGGACCACGAGCCAAGTCGCTTACAACCCAGACCACGAGCCAAGTCGCTTACAACCCAGACCACGAGCCAAGCCACTTACAACCCGGACCACGAGCCAAGCCGCTTACAACCCGGACCACGAGCCAAGCCGCTTACAACCCGGACCACGAGCCAAGCCACTTACAACCCGGACCACGAGCCAAGCCACTTACAACCCGGACCACGAGCCAAGCCGCTTACAACCCGGACCACGAGCCAAGCCACTTACAACCCGGACCACGAGCCAAGCCACTTACAACCCGGACCACGAGCCAAGCCGCTTACAACCCGGACCACGAGCCAAGCCGCTTACAACCCGGACCACGAGCCAAGCCGCTTACAACCCGGACCACGAGCCAAGCCGCATACAACCCGGACCACGAGCCAAGCCGCTTACAACCCGGACCACGAGCCAAGCCGCTTACAACCCGGACCACGAGCCAAGCCACTTACAACCCGGACCACGAGCCAAGCCGCTTACAACCCGGACCACGAGCCAAGCCGCTTACAACCCGGACCACGAGCCAAGCCGCTTACAACCCGGACCACGAGCCAAGCCACTTACAACCCGGACCACGAGCCAAGCCACTTACAACCCGGACCACGAGCCAAGCCACTTACAACCCGGACCACGAGCCAAGCCACTTACAACCAGAGCACTGCTTCCAGACTTCACGGGCTTCAAACTTACTCATGCACCAGATCATATTCAGACTTGGATTTGAAGTGACAAATAAATGTAAAATGACACCGGAAATATTTTAATAAGTGCAACCGGTTGTTTGTTTCCAGGGTTAATGAACAATATTAAATGGAAGAATACAGTGAAAGTATTAATTGAATAAGTGCATCTTCATATTGCTGTTACCACCTTTTATAAATATCATAGAAATTGAACAGCAATACGGGAATAAAGTCATACGGTTTTGAGAATAAAGTCCAAGTATCTTCATATTGCTGTTGCATCAGTTAATAATATACACATAATCAGATTACTTTTTTCAGGTAACTATATTAACACATTGCTTTTTAATTTACAAGCGAGCAGTGTTGGGCAGTAACTAATTACTAGTAATTTAGTTACTGTAATAATATTACTTTTTGCAGTAACAAGTAGTGTAACTAATTACTAATAAGATTTCAGTAATAATATTACAGTTACCATCCATAAAACATCTTAGTTACTTTTGATGCCTCAACCCCGCTTATTTAAAATCCATTAATCAAATAATTACTAGATTTAATTTCATAATTTTAAGGACTTGCGCATGCATGTGATGTCCCCGGTGCAGCAGGCGCGCTTGAAATGCAGAAAAGATTACATTCTGATAGAAATATTGCATTATATTGATTTTATCGGGAAAAAATATGATCTGAACTGTTGTGTAATTTGTGTAAATTGTGGCTTTATTTTACTCTGGTCAGCATGTGCTACATTATATTACTATAATAAAAATATTTTTGGAAAATTAAACAGTTTCTTATATTTATGTGATTTGATAAAATACATAATGAAATATAGTTATGGGTAAAGAAGAAAGACACACTATTGAGTTCTGACTGCGATACAATGTGGATTTGGTCAAATGATGAGGCAGAAATATGTTGTTATGAACATTCAAGAATAATTTTATGTGGAAGATACACTGCTTCTGTGGGGCGTGAAGAAAACGTAATGCAACTAATTACTGTTGACAGAAAGTAACAAGTAAAGTAACAATATTACTTTTGAAAGGAGTAACTAGTAATATGCAGTGTTGGGGTAACGCATTACAAGTAACGCGAGTTACATAATATTACTTTTTCTCAAGTAACTAGTAAAGTAACGCATTACTTTTTAATTTACTAGAAAATATTAAAAAAATTAAGTTACTTTTCCCCCATTTACTGACTGACAGTGCGCCGTGTGAACATGATCTTACTGTAGATCTAATCTAGACTAAATGTGAATGTGTATTAATTCATCCCACTCGCAAAAAACAGATTCAGTATTCATCAAAATGAATTAAAACAGTGAAATGCAAACTCAGAATATGATGCAAACCTGCAATAATTAAACATGTTAAACAACACAAATATATCTAATCTCATTTTATTAACCGATGTGTTTGCTGATGACCTCTGATCTAGTTCAACCATACTAATAATCAATAATTACTTTAGATAAACTAACAATTGTGCTTCATTGATTTTAATCACTGAAGAGTGTTGATCTTCTCCTGTGTTCTTCTGTACAGACGTGATTTACTCGTCCTTCAGTCTGAGGTTTATTCATTACACTTTTTGGTGTGAAAGGCTTTATATTTGCTATAAATATAACTTCTTGTATTAAAAACAATCAATCAAGCCCTGCTCATATTTAAAAAGTAACGCAAAAGTAATGTAACGCATTACTTTCCATAAAAAGCAACTAAGTAACGTAATTAGTTACTTTTTTAGGGAGTAACGCAATATTGTAATATTGTAACACTGGTAATGAGTAATATATTACATTCTTTGAGTAACTAGCCCAACACACAAGTTACTTTTGCCAATAAGTATCAGCAGTTACTTGTGTAAACATGTTACTGTAGTTCTAGACTAAACGTGAACATGCGTTACTCATTTCACCTGCACAAAAAACACATTCAGCATTCCTCAAAATTAATAAACCATTGAAATGCAAACTCTAATATGATGCAAACCTGCATAAACTATATCCTTAATCCCATGTTATTGTCCAATGTCTTTGCTGCTGACATTCAATGATCCAGTTCAACCATCAAAGATGACTTTAGATGGACATAACGTTTGTGTTTGTTATTGCTGAAGAGTGTGAACTATTCTTCATGCTTCTCCTTCTACTGTACAGTCGTGAATATACATCTCCCTCAGCACTTTATACATTTGACAAAATATGACTTTTATATTAATAACAAACAAGCAAGCCCAGTCCAGATGAGAAAAAGTAATGCATTTTACTAATTATTTTCTATAAAAAATAACTAAAACACAATTACTTTAAAAAAGACTCAATATTTGAATGCATTGCTTTTACATTACTTTCCCTAATACTGGATACCACCAAGCAATAAGCCAAAGACACGCAGTCTAGTTTACTCTTTATTTTTTATTTTGAACCTATATTTATGTGTATCCTCTTGTGTTTTGTGTTACATATATTGCACGGTTACATTTCACTACTGATTATATTCTGTATAATTGAGTATGTGACGAATAAAACCTTGAACCTTATTGCTGCTGCTAAAACAGATTATTGAAAGCAAATAAAAACGGCCTGTGTGTTTTTGTGATAAGGCATATCTCTCGGCTCCAGGACCTCTGATAACTATCTCAGCTGGGATGTTTGAGCGTCTTATTGTACAGTATGTAATTAAAATCAAATTGCTTAATGCTCCTCATTCAATGCAGGGAGTGTTGAACTTGTATCATATCCACAGACTGCAAATGAGGCTACTTTTATAGGCTACCAGGTTCATGAATCAGATCCGTCTAGTATGAAACTGTGGTGCTCTGTGGTGTTTATTAGCCTGCTATAGTAATGAACTATGACCTTTAACACACATTCATAACTGAGCAGAGCTGAATCATTACCGTAATACACATAATATCATAAACAACCAGTCAACACTTACAGGAACTGTTTCAACATTTACACAGATTTTAATATTTACACTTATATACACATACGAAAATTATTTTAGATTACCAAAGTGATTACTCTGAGTTTTAATGTGATTTATTTCATTTAAGCACTAATGTAAACTGTGATGGGCAACTAATCTGCTTCTGGTGATATTCTGCTTCTGACACTCTGCACTTTTTTAATTTAGTACCCTTCAAGAAACGAATTATTATGTTCCCAGAACACAAAATAAGTACAATGTACCATGCATTTAATTCAAAAGTTTACACACCCCCTGACACTTACTGATGTCTCTTTTTGTTTTGTCTATTTGATCTATTTTTTATTTTACTGAGAGAGAGTTTATTTGTTCACAGAGGCAATGCACGTTAATAAACATGGCTGTGACCGTGCCAGAATTCACCAACAAGGCAATTCTTCATCTGTAGACCCTTCACAGAATGATACAAATCATCCTAAAAACTAAAACAGAGCATCTTACACACATATGCACACCTGCAAAGAAGAAAGTACTAAAAAAACACAAATACGTGATTGCATAATGCACATGAAAATCAAACTAAAATACATTAATAGGAAGTTATCTAAACCAAATAAAATATTATTAAATCATAATACTTGGTGAATAAAGTGAAAATTAGGACTACAGAGACATAGCAACACGACAATAAAATAATTTATTTATTAACCCTAACAAACATTAGCCATGGTTTTATTGTAGTAAAAGTATAGCAACCATGTTGTTTTTGGCGTATTGATTACCATTTGTATAACCACAGTTTTACTACAAAAACCATGGTTAAATTATGGTTTGTGTAGCAAAACCATGGTTGATTTGGGGTTACCATGGTTTAATTAAGTTGTATTGGTTTCATTTGTAGTGAAACCATGGTTAATTTGGGGTTACCGTGGTTTAATTAATGTTTTTTTTTATTTTGTTTAATTTGTAGTAAAACAATGGTTAATTTGGGGTTACCGTGGTTTAATTAATGTTTTTTGGTTTACTTTGTAGTAAAACCATGGTTAATTTGGGGTTACCGTGGTTTAATTAATGTTTATTTTTTTATTATTTTTTTTTGTAGTAAAACAATGGTTAATTTGGGGTTACCGTGGTTTAATTAATGTTTATTTTTTTATTATTTTTTTTTGTAGTAAAACAATGGTTAATTTGGGGTTACCGTGGTTTAATTAATGTTTTTTGGTTTACTTTGTAGTAAAACCATGGTTAATTTGGGGTTACCGTGGTTTAATTAAGTTTTATTGGTTTAATTTGTAGTAAAACCATGGTTAATTTGGGGTTACCGTAGTTTAATTATTATTTTTTGTTTAATTTGTAGTAAAACAATGGTTAATTTGGGGTTATCATGGTTTAATTAATGTTTTTTTTTGTTTAATTTTTTGTAAAACAATGGTTAATTTGGGGTTACCATGGTTTAATTAATGTTTTTTTTGTTCAATTTGTAGTAAAACCATGGTTAATTTGGGGTTACCATGGTTTAATTAAGGTTTTTTGGTTTAATTTGTAGTAAAACAATGGTTGATTTGGGGTTAACATGGTTTAATAAAGTTTTTTTTTTGTAGTAAAACCATGGTTTAATTATGTTTTTTTTGTTTAATTTGTTGTAAAACCATGGTTGATTTGGATATAGGCTATCATTGGTACTGGTAACAAATTAAAAAATAAATAATAATTAAATTAGAAAAGCCAGTATTTGTCAATACATAGGTAATGAGAAAGGAAATATTTCTCACACTAGTCACGTGTCATTGGGTTACTTACTAATAGGCCTAATTAAAATACATAGACCTAAGTCTAGCCACGTAAACAATAGACACAAGTTAGTTTTAAAGGAATAAACGTTGAAACAGCTCGCCACAGATGTTGTGTAAATCAGCAGCTCGTTTAGAGGAACTACGGTAAAACATCCCCGCTGCTGTCACGGGAATAAAGACGACACACATCGAGTGACAGCAGCTCAAATCTACTCTAACACTGCGAGGTAAGAGCACTAAACAAGCTGTTATACTCTCAAACAGTGCTTAATGAACATAACTCATGCGATATCTACATCTCGTCTCATATCAGTGCGTACAGAGCTTGCATGTGGGCTAATATCGCGAAGCTCCTCGCTGTTGCACATTGAAAGGATGCTAGTTATTAGCACGAGTGTTATGACCGCTTAACTGTGTGTTTATTAGCCCGAGTGGAAATATCAGTAGATTTGCGTGAGCTAGCATCAGCTCACTGACAATGACTGAATTGATGTTGCACATGCTAACAGTGCAGTTACTGATGTGAGGTTAATGCAAACGGACTTTTCTACATTGCTTTTATGTCAGTCAAAGACGTGAAATCGTGTTCTGGCTTCAGTAAATCACTCTCTAAACAAGCTCCTGGGAGATTGAGAAACACAGAGGCTGTAGTCCAGAGACTAGCACACAGACACCACACTGAACTCTTCCTGCTGTGGTCACGAGACTGGCGCAACTCTCGCGAGACAAATAAATAACCGCTGCTTCAAAAACGAGCCCAATATTTTTTGGGATGATTTATTATCATCAATTATTTATTACCAATAAATGAGCCTGCAACATATTAAACTGAAACCACTCTTTTATCAAAAAAGCAAAACTGGAAGGTATTTGACAAAAATTAGCAACCTGCAACAAAACCCATCTGCAATCACCTGAGCAGAATATGATTGGAGAGATGGAAAAGGAGAAAAGCACAAGAGCTTCAAAGGGAAGCAGCCACATTTATAGCCTAATATATATATATCGGGGTCATTCTATGGAAATGTCAATTTTTCTGTCCCTAGCCATAACAGAAATATTACACTTGAAAAACACTTGGTTACATGTTTTATATATATTTTAAAATAAAACCATGTGTTATTTGAACAATTGCACCTTCTTGAGCCATCAATGTGTCAGTATTTGATTTTAATTAATTATAAAGAATTCCAAGCACCATAAAACTGCTCCAACAGCTTAATTTTGAGATCAAAAACAGGGTTTTCTACCATTTAAAATAAATAATGTATAATTAATATAAAATAAATGACATGAAAAAATAAAATGCCGAATAAATATTATAGAGGAAAAAAATGTATAAAATTATAATATATATTATATTAAAAAAATAAAATATTATGTGTATAATCATTTATGTGTACTCATGAAGTCAAAAGGTAATCTAATAATGCGATCTATGTTTAAATGTTAAAAAATAAACACATTTTAAGACATCTTGCCACGCCAGGCTATTCAAACCAAAGCTATTTACTCAGTATTAGGATATGACTGCTTGTGTTTTATGACAGCCCTTGATTATTAATACATACATTACTAAAACATTGTAAAATGAGGTTAAAAGAAAGTCATCTCACTCATTCACGTCGACTTCTCTCATCTCTCGGATGATTACAGCGTCACGTGCCTTTTTTCTGAATGTGATTTTCTCTAATGAGGGGCGGGACGTTTGGCTAATTACACTACTGCACTTATATTATTGCACTGGTTTGCTATTGACTGCAAGCAGACAGAGTGTTAATCAATGCATTGGAGAATATGGCGAACATAAATAAAGAAACACAGTTGCTTGTTTTTCTAACAAGCAACCATATATTTTTTAAATAAGCCCAAAAAACCACAACCCACGACCAGGTATTTTTTCACACAACTTTACAAATAAAGAAGTTCAAAGACGTGTATAATAAGCGGACTTGGCAACTGTGGTCACGAGACTGGCTGTGAATGCACAGATACAGCCTCTGATTGACTTTCATTCAGTGTGTTGTGCTTGGCGCTGAGATCTCAGACAGCGAGGATCTTGAAGCTGGTTCCTGCTGATTCGCTGTCAGATGTGTTTTGTTTTTAAGCTGTGTTTCTAAATCACAGAAACATAAATAAACTGCAACGGAGGAATTACATTTCTTATGTGACCCTGGCCAGGTCTAGCTGATTAAATCAGGGATTTGTTTGTTTAGTTTTTTTGTCTAATTGGGGTCGTTAAAAAACGTTATATATTATATATATATATATATGTATTCATAATCATATATTTGACATTAAATATATGACCCTGGACCATAAAACCAGCCATAAGGGTACATTTTTTGAAATTGAGATTAATACATCTGAAAGCTGAATAAATATTATTTCCATTGATGTATGGTTTGTTATGATCGGACAATATTTGAAAATCTGGAATCAGAGGGAGCAAAAAAATATTAAATGGTAAATATTGAGAAAATCATATTTAAAGTTGTCCAAATGAAGTTCTTAGCAATGCATATTACTAATCAAAAATTAAGTTTTGATATATTTCCGGTTTAAATGTTAAATTGACAAAATATCTTCATGGAACGTGATCTTAATATCCTAATGATTTTTGGCATAAAATAAAAATCTATAATTTTGACCCATACAATGTATTTTGGCTATTGATACAAATATACCTGTGCTGCTTATGACTGCTTTTTTGCTCCAGGGTCACATTTATTTATTTCAGTCAATGTTATTTATTTGTGTGTTGGTTTGAATCAGATTTTTATTTATTTATTTAGATTCAAACAATCAAACAAATAAACAGTAAATTAACAAATAAAATAAAATAAACAAGTTTTTAGTATAATACACACATATTAATATAAAATACATAATCTATTTGTGTGTTTGGTTGAATCCTGTATATGGAGAGGGATATTTAGATTCAAACAAATAAATAGAAATACATTAAATTTCCTTAAATGAGTACTGAATAAACTAATAAATAAACATATATAAATCTGTTTTTGTTTTCAAATTTTGGTCTATTTGTTTTGATTATTAAGATTCAAACAAAAAACTAATAAAATTGGATTAAAATAAATAAATACCGAATAACCAAACAAATGAATATATGAATCTGTTTTTGTGTTTGTTTAAATCAAATTGATATATTTATTTTTATTTAGGTTCAAACAAACAAATAAACATACCTTTTGATCTAAATAAATGTTAATGATTATACAAGTAAATAAATAAATACACCAGTACAGCACTAGAGTTAAAAAACAACTTAATAGAAACTAAATAGTTAACAATTTTTTTTTTAGCCATATTTATAATATACATTTTTCCCATCTTTATGGAAGAAACTATATGATCCCTTTCAAATGTTAGGACTGGGGTCCGCTTCACAAAAACAATCATATTTAGGGGTCTTTTGCATCTAAAAGATTGAGGACCTTGGCTTAAATCATGCTAATGTGTCTATCTGTGAATTTTACGCGTATGTTAGCATTAGGGCTGCACGATAGATTGCAGGCGATAGTCATGCGTATCTCATCAGTAAAGACGGTTCTGTGATTAGCTGTAAATCTCCATCAGCTGTTTTCAGATGGAGCGGTATTTAATAGACAGAGCCGTAGATCGCTGATATTGTATATTTTTACCGATTATGGTAAAATGCTTAAATATCGGGAAAAATATCGGTACACCGATACTCTATTTAAAATCGGCTAATATAATATAATACAATCTAATATTTTTAGTTACATTTTATTTTAGTACTTTTATGTGCTTTTTCATTTTATTAGTTTGGAAATATTAGTTTATTTTTACATTTATTTCCATTTCAGTTTTAGTAATTTTAGCACTTCACCTAAAAGTTTAAACTTAATTAGTTTCCAAAGCAGTAGTCCTAATTTTTTAAGTTTTTTAAAATACAATATTAATATTTTATTTAATTTCAGCTTTATATCAATTAATGAAAATGACTTTAAGTAGTTGTATTTAACAATAACAACACTCATAATTTGTATAACGCGGCACATTTAGCTGTTTGTGTCGGTCCGCTCATCGCTTATCTCTTACAAGACGTGATAAATTCTTCTTGAGTAGATCTGTTATATTCTTTCCCCCCAATTTTGAACTTTTAATAGTTAAAACGTAAGCTAAAATCAGAACTAGCTAAATTATTTTTACTCCTCAGTTATTGCAATATCACGTGATTTATGATATTGTGTAGTTCACCCAATAATGAAAACTGTCGTCAATTACTTACCCAAACCCATTAGACATTTATCCAAATGTAGTCCATTTAACCAAAACTAATTCTTAACATAAGTGGTTTAATCCAAGTCTTCTGAAGAGACATGATCACTTTTATTCACATGTGTAAACATACTGTATGTAGAGAGCACATCAAATATTTACATTTCCCCTTAAGGGGTTCAATATACAGTCGTTTGATTTCGAGACACAGTTATTATAAACGTGATCGAGCCGCCAGTGTCTCATGACCTCTGAGCAGACATGACTTGGATATGAATGGATTGATTGAAACGTGAAGCAACTGGTGTGAAGAAAGAGAGTTGGCTTTGCTTCTGAACCAGTGACGGCTGGTTTAACATCATGGTCTGACCGCTCACCTGATGATCACAGCCAGTCCAAAAAATCTCCAGACGCATATGTGACCCTGGACCACAAAATCAGTCATAAGGTTTTGTTTTTAAAGCTGAATAAATTATCTTTCCATTGATGTTTGGTTTGGTATGATTATAGTTTGCAACTATTTGAAAATCTGGAATCTGAGGAAGCAAAAAAATCTAAATATTGAGAAAATCATCTTTAAAGTTGTCCAAATTAAGTTCTTAGCAATGCATATTACTAATTAAAAATTACGTTTTAATATATTTATGGTAAAAAATATCTTCATGGAACATGATCTTTACTTAATATCCTAATGATTTTTGGCATAAAATAAAATTTGATAATTTTGACCCACACAATGGCTATTCTTACAAATGACTTATGACTGGTTTTGTGCTCCAGGGTCACATATGAGTTTCTTTTGACCGTTGTGTTGAATACGTCAAATCCCGTACAGTTCGTTATCTGTGACAGTTTTGAAGAGGATCATGTTTATCTTGTTGCATAAAACCGTTCCTCTGTAAGTCCAGCAGATATCAAGGCTGTGATGTAAACTGTAGATTTGTTCTGTAAACCAGTGATAAAGTTTTGCCTCCTTGATGTCTGCTGCTGGCAGCGGCTTCAGATGCTGTCGTCTCGCCCGTCACGTACCAGCCTCTTAATTCTGGGAAGTCCCCAGGCCTTTGGTGTTGGATAGAGGTGGAGAAAGAGCCAGGGCTCTCATTTGCAAAAGCTGAGTGCCAGGATAAGAGATTCTGAGATTTACTGTCTTGCTGTTCAGCACAGGATCAAAGGTGTTGTTATAATTTGCTTATTTTTTTTATTTAATAGCGAACTGAAATTACAGGTAAAGCTTGTTAAAGGTACTTTTAGAAAGATAAAATTTACTTAAGTGTCAACTGAATGTAATGATTTCAGATGCTTAATTGCATTTGCAATCAGATGAAAATGTATTTCGTTTTAAAGTTATATTAAATGCAATTAGCTGAATTGTCGAGTGTACACTTAAGTAGTACAAATGTTTATGTAATGTCACAATTCTATTGTCTTATATGGGTAACGTACTGCTTAATGTACTGACAAGCATTTATAGTAAACTAAAATATACTTTAATCGCCATTTCTATTGAAACTTGTATGTGATGCATTTAAATATATTTGTAATTAATTACACATTTGTAAGGCTGAAGTTGCAATTTAGTACATGTAAAATATATTAGGTAATACTTTATTTTAAGGTGTCACAATACAGAGTAATTACCCAGTTAAGTACTTAGTAGTAGCCATTGTACTTACATGAAATAAAATATACTTACCATGTAACTAAGTTATGAAACAGCCTGTAATTAGAGTTTGTAATTATGCAGATGTGATAGACAGCTACTGTTACACATATGTATCAGACCGAGTCTGTTACACAGCTACTTGTACGCTTAAGTACAATCTTGATACACTTTAAGTAGTTTATGCCTTTGTAATATTATGTAATTGTAATGTAATTAGAAAGTTATTACATGTATTTAAGCTGTGCACTGGTGGGTTAAATCAAACTAAGGTGCAGCTGGATAAGGTACAGTATATTTGCACATGAAGTACACTTAATTACAATCTTGATACACTTAAAGTAGTTTATGCCTGTGTAATATTATGTAATTGTAATGTCATTAGAATGGTATTACATGTATTTAAGCTGTGTACTGGTGGGTTAGATCAAATTAAGGTACAGCTGGATAAGGTACAGTATATATACGCACATGAAGTACACTTAAGTACAATTTTGATACACTTTATTTTAAGTAGTTTATGCCTGTGTAATATTATGTAATTGTAATGTCATTAGAAAGGTATTACATGTATTTAAGCTGTGTACTGGTGGGTTAGATCAAACTAAGGTACAGCTGGATAAGGTGTACAGTATAGATGCACATGAAGTACACTTAAGTACAATCTTGATACACTTTAAGTAGTTTATGCCTGTGTAATATTATGTAATTGTAATGTCATTAGAAAGGTATTACATGTATTTAAGCTGTGCACTGGTGGGTTAGATCAAACTAAGGTACAGCTGGATAAGGTACAGTATAGATGCACATGAAGTACACTTAAGAACAATCTTGATACACTTAAAGTAGTTTATGCCTGTGTAATATTATGTAATTGTAATGTAATTAGAAAGGTATTACATGTATTTAAGCTGTGCACTGGTGGGTTAGATCAAACTAAGGTGCAGCTGGATAAGGTACAGTATAGATGCACATGAAGTACACTTAAGAACAATCTTGATACACTTTAAGTAATTTATGCCTGTGTAATATTATGTAATTGAAATGTCATTAGAAAGGAATTACATGTATTTAAGCTGTGCACTGGTGGGTTAGATCAAACTAAGGTACAGCTGGATAAGGTACATTATAGATACACGTGAAGTACACTTAAGTACAATCTTTATACACTTTATTTTAAGTAGTTTATGTCTGTGAACTTGCATTTATAATTACGTTGTATAAAGTCTGCAACACATGTAACGATCTTTTGGTTGCATAAGTAGCTTTGTAACAGACTCGGTCTGATACATATGTGTAACAGTAGCTGTCTATTACATCTACATAATTAGAAACTGTAATTACAGGCTGTTCCATAACTTTGTTACATGGTAAAGGGCTGTCGTGATTTGTCGAGTTGTCGCGACTAGTCGATTTTTAAAAATCGTCGACTTCATTTTGTTCCGGGAAAAAATACCGGAAGTGCCGCATTTCACGGACGAGAATCCATAAAACATATTATTAGACTGTTTTCCAAGGCTGCATGATTCATTAAATCCATTTAAAAATCACAATTAAGCATAATTGGGAATTCACAAACGCTATGATTTAATTAAATAATGATATGCGCTTTAATTATTCACATGCGTGTAGGTTAAGTACGTGCGTCACAGCGGCTCCATTCACAGTAGCTCCACATAAACTGTTATCTTTTACATGTGGAGCATCTCAAACTCCATCTCTGCAAGTTGTTGTAAGTTTATTATAACGTTCATCTGGGAACGCAACGTGCTATTTCTATGTTCACTGAACGCTCTCTGCTCAATATCACGAGTAGACACGCCCCTTACTTCTGATTGGCTACGAGCTTGTTTTGGGACTCGACCCTGACTTAGTTTTCTACAACGTTTTTGAAAATTACATACCCTGCCTTTAAGTGGTCTTTTATTTCATAAATGTATATTTCATATTTAAAGCACTCTACAAGTTTACATTTAATACAATGTTCAAAAAAAGGTGTTTTATTATTGAATTCAGCAAGTTAATATTTTCTCTCTTCCTCTCAACTAAAGGTTCAAGAGTGTGCAGTGAGCAAGCGTGTTTTTAGTTATGACGAACCCTTATGCACACATCATTGAGCCTCTGGACCCCCAGAAGCCCGACCACAAGTTCTTCAACCTTAAAAAGCTCAAAGACCCCAGATATGGTGAGACCGTGTTTTGTAATCATGCCTTGTTGATTTAAAAGTTACAGCAACTGTGCTTCTGGCAGGGATATTGTTTAGGAAATGACTAAGGCTGGGCAATATGGCCAAAAAATGATCGCAATAATTTTTTTCATATCTATAGTTAGCACAATAAACGTCATATTTTTATTTATTTCAAGTTTAAAGCCAGATTTTTGCTCCAGTGTGTAAGTTGTAAACACCAGACGGTTAATTATGGTTTTTAACTATTATTTATGGTCAAATAATTTATCATTTATGACAAACACTTGAATTTTTTACACTCTTCCAGTCATTTGTCCTTAACAAAATAAATATCTTGATATAAAAATATTTCTTAGTTCTGCACATTTTAACGAGTAATATTTTTTCAAATCAAGAAGCAGGTTTGTTTTGCTTCAAAATATTAATAATAAAAAAAAAAATCTGTCTCTTATAAATACACATTTGATATTAGCTTGAGTTAGGATGCAAATCTTGATTTATGTTCATTATCAAAATCAGTCATATCTGTAAAAATTGTAGCGACCTCATATCATTCAATTATTCGGACTGTTTGAGGTGTTTGTTAAACCATTGGTCTTCCATAGGAGCCTATAATTAGATCATTATAATCACAGTTAAAACACAAATATTGCACCTCATGGAAAAAATTTAATTTTGCTTCTAGGTGTTTGTATGAAAAACAGTCGTCTAAATACATTTAGCATAAACGCTATCACAAAAATACTGTAATAATTAGTGCTGTCAAACGATTAATCGCGATTAGTCACATCCAAAATAAAAGTTTTTGTTTACTTAATATATATGTTTGTACTATGTATATTTATTATGTATATATAAATACACATACATGCATGTATATAATTAAGAAAAAAAATGTTATGTGTATATATATTTATGTATAATACAAATTATATGAATGTCAATATTTTCAAAAATATATATTTGTATATACATAATAAATAAACACAGTACACACACATATCTTATGTAAACAAAAGCTTTTATTTTGGATGCGATTAATCATTTGACAGCACTTTTAAATATATTACTCCTCCTTCAATACATTTAATACATTTATACATGAATAATATGTGACCCTGGAGCACAAAACCAGTCATAAGGGTAATTTTTGTTTTTATTGGGATTTATACATCACCTGAAAACTGAATAAATAAGCTTTCCATTGATGTATGGTTTGTTATGATAGGACAATATTTGGAAATATTGAAAATCTGGAATCTGAGGATGCAAAACAATCTAAATATTGATAAAAATCCTCCTTAAAGTTGTTCAAATTAAGTTCTTAGCAATGCATATTACTAATCAAAAATTATATTTTGATATATTTACGGTAGGACATTTACAAAATATCTTCATGGAACATGTTCTTAATATCCTAATGATTTTTGGCATAAAATAAAGATCTATAATTTTGACCCATACAATGTATTTTTGGCTATTGATACAAATATACCCCAGCGACTTATGACTGCTTTTGTGCTCCAATAAAATTTGAGACGAATACCCACATTTCTGACACAACACCATGGTGCAGTTAGTGCTACTACAGTAAATCTATGATAAATACCTCATAAACTGTATATAGAACATTTATCGAACTCTTCATATCGTTTATTGAGGAAATGTATATTGCATGATAATTTCTGTTAGCCTATGGATTTATGGCCCAGCCCTATAAATGACTTGCCTGTGTTCCTCTCTGAAGACCAGCTTCCCTTCTCCATCCGCGTGCTGCTGGAGTCTGCGGTGAGGAACTGTGATGAGTTCCTGGTGAAGAAGGAGGACGTGGAGAAGATCCTCAACTGGAAGGTGACGCAGAGTCAGACCGTGGAGGTGCCTTTCAGACCGGCCCGCGTCATCTTGCAAGACTTCACGTAGGCTTTGACTGGATCTACATAACTTGCATCTGGTATATATGTGACCCTGAAGCACAAAACCAGTCTTAAGTCGCTGGGGTATATTTGTAGCAATAGCCCAAAATACAATGTATGGGTCAAAATTATCAATATTTCTTTTATGCCAAAAATCATTAGGATATTAAGATCATGTTCCATGAAGATATTTTGTACGTTTCCTACCATAAATATATCAAAACCAAATTTTTGATTAGTAATATGCATTGCTAAGAACTTCATTTGGACAACTTTAAAGATGATTTTCTCAATATTTAGATTTTTTTTGCCCCCTCAGATTCCAGATTTTCATCTCAGCCAAATATTGTCCTATCATAACAAATCATACATCAATGGAAATCTTATTTAATCAGCTTTATGATAAATAAATCATATTTCGAAAACTGACACTTATGGCTGGTTTTGTGGTCCAGGGTCACACATGTGTCTCTTTGTCCGTTCTCTGTGAACAGGGGTGTTCCTGCAGTGGTTGACTTTGCAGCCATGCGTGATGCGGTGAAAAAATTACAGGGCGACCCGGAGAAGATTAATCCAGTGTGTCCGGCAGACCTTGTCATAGATCATTCCATTCAGGTCGACTTCAACAGAAAGTAGGTCTTCGCTATTGAACAGAGATGTAAAATATTTTCACAAAAGCTGTTTGTCTGTCGTTAAGACCATACTATGTTTTCATGTGCTGAGTTATCATGCTGAAATGGTTTAAAAAGGTTAAAGTTGTATTACAGGCCCCCCCCCCCCCCCTCACCGCCGAGTATTTACCTTCTACAATTGAGAATTTATTTAATCTATTTAGTCTAAATCAAGAGTGCTTAATCACAAAGTACACTTAAGCATACTTTTAAAAAGAGTATTTTACCTTTTGGGTAGTTTAAAAGAATCTGTGCGATCTATTTGTAATGAGTTTAGCTTCAGTTTAGCTTCCACTTGCTATTGCACTTAATTGCAATTAAATTAAAATGTATTGTAGTTTGAGTTATATTAAATACAGTTAGATGAATTCTAAGTGCTTTTTGACCCACTTAAGTAGCACTAGAGTACATATTTGTATATAATTTATTTAGTTTGTCTCTGAAATGCTGTATGGTTAAAGTGTGCTGCTGAATTTACTGACATGCATTTATGGTAAACTAAATATACTTTAATGTCATTTCTATTGAAAATTTTATGTCATGTATTTAAAGTTGCTAATATTTTGTACATTTAAAATATATTAACTTAAAATGTAATATTGAATAACACACTACAGTTAAAATTATAATGAAGTGCTTTGAATGTGCTTTCGTATGTTAGTCAACACATCCGAATAAGTGTACTTCTTTAAAACATGATTTAAAATTATTTTATATTATATAACATAATGATTTAAAATGTAGTTTAAAGTTAAAATTTTAATTTGACTGCATTAATATTATATTATCTGCAAGTATATTTTGTTACACTACAAGTGCACATTCAGTTCAATTAAGCACACTTCTTTATCATAAGTGTAAATGTACAAATATTGTAATAACTCGTGTTTGTTTGTTTGCTGGTTTTTACTGTATTTGTTATACTTGTATTTTTTAAATAGTTTTTGCCATGAAAATAGCCAAAGATGCTGACATGGCATTAAATAAAAATATACTACTATTATTTTCATGAGTGTAGCTGTTTAAATGTTTTATTTTCATTGCTTAAATTTCTTATGAACTTCCAAAATGTTACTGTCACAACTAAAAATACAATTAAAATGTCACTCGGAGTGCTTGTCTTAAAATGTGCTCTCTGGTGACAAGTGTATAATGATTTTAACTGTTCAGTACAAAAGTTCATTACCTTTTTATGTTCTTAAAGGTCTGACAGCCTTCAGAAAAACCAAGACCTTGAATTTGAAAGGAACAGAGAACGATTTGAGTTTTTGAAGGTAATTTTCTCCTTCTATATTTGACGTTTTTGATATGTCTTAAGTCGCTGGGGTATATTTGTAGCAATAGCCAACAATACAATGTATGGGTCAAAATTATCATTTTTCTTTCTTGACAAAAATCACTAGGATATTAAGATCATGTTCCATGAAGATATTTTGTAAATTTTCTACAATAAATATATATATATTTTTTTATTATTAATATGCATTGTTAAGAACTTTATTTGAACAACTTTAAAGATGATTTTCTCAATATTTAGATTTTTTTGCTTCCTCAGATTCCAGATTTTCAAATATTGTGCGATCATAACAAACCATACATCAATGGAAATATGATTTATTCAGCTTTCAGATGATTTACTAATCTCAATAAAACAAATGACCCTTATGGCTGGTTTTGTGGTCCAGGGTCACATATTTAATGTCAAATATATGATTATGAATACATATATATAACGTTTTTTTTTCTCTAAATATTTCTACAGACCCCAATTAGACAAAAAAACTAAACAAACAAATCCCTGATTTAATCAGCTAGACCTGGCCAGGGTCACATAAGAAATGTAATTCCTCCGTTGTGGTTTATTTATGTTTCTGTGATTTAGAAATACAGCTTAAAAACAAAACACATCTGACAGCGAATCAGCAGGAACCAGCTTCAAGATCCTCGCTGTCTGATATCTCAGCGCCAAGCACAACACACTGAATGAAAGTCAATCTGAGGCTGTATCTGTGCATTCACAGCCAGTCTCGTGACCACAGTTGCCAAGTCCGCTTATTATACACGTCTTTGAACTTCTTTATTTGTAAAGCTGCGTGAAAAAATACCTGGTCGCAGTTTTTTGAGCTTATTTTAAAATATAGTTGCTTGTTAGGGAAATCTGTCAAGCAACTGTGTTTCTTTATTTAAGTTCGTCGTATCCTCCAATGCATTGATTGACTCTCTGTCTGCTTGTAGTCAACAGCAAACCAGTGCAATAATATACGAGCCGTAGCGTAATTTGCCAAATTTCTTTACACCCTCAGATTCCAGATTTTCAATTAGTTGTATCTCAGCCAAATGTTGTCCTATCCATATATCAATGTAAAGCTTATTTATTCAGCTTTCAGATGCATTAATTTTACTTTACCCTTGTGACTGGTTTTGTGGTCCAGGGTCACATATTTGATATGACGATGAAGATTGCTTGAGAACTAATTGTATGGGTCCACAGTGGGGTTCTAAAGCGTTCCGGAACATGCGGATCATTCCTCCGGGATCAGGAATAGTCCATCAGGTCAATCTGGAATACCTGGCCAGAGTCGTGTTTGAGCAGGAGGGCTACTACTACCCAGACAGTCTGGTGGGGACGGACTCACACACTACCATGATTGATGGGCTGGGGGTGCTGGGCTGGGGTGAGTGGTACTCATCCAGAAGTGTCATTACTTCAAATCATATTTTTAGTTACATTTACATTTGATTTAGGCTTGAATGGGCTTTAAATCATAATGAATTGAGATTATGACATTAGGTATTATGACATAGGCTACATAAAATGTCAGTTATGAGATACCAATTTATAATAGATGACATAAGTCATAATTCTATCATAATTTTGACTTTTCATCTCATAGTTGACATAGTATCTTATAATTTTGCCATTTTATGTATAGGCCATAATAGTTCAGGCGTAATTATGAAGATTACAACTTTTTATCTCATAATAATGACATTATGAGATATTATATCATACTTATAACAATTTAGACTTTTTATCTAGTATCTCATAATTGTTACATGTTGTTTATAAGTCATAAGTCATAACTATGACAGTTTCAGCTTTCATGAGATAAAATTGAATTTTGATATTTTATTCATATTGCATGTCATACTTATGACAATCTTGACTTTTTATCTCATAATTATGACTTAGTATCTCATAATTTTTTACATGTTACTCATAAGTCATCACATGTCACATTTCAACTTTCGTTTCATAATTATGACTTCTCATAATTTCTACTTATGCCATAGTTAGGACTTAATATCTCATAATGTTGACATTTCATGGATGGGTCATAATGCATGTCACATTATTATTTCAAATTTTAATCTTGTCATTTTGAATTAGTAGAACATTTTATATTACTTCATAATGCCATATTTGTCATAATGCCATAGTTATATTTAATTTTTGCTTATGTCATAACTTTGATATTGTATCTCATAATATTGACATTATACGTACAATCATAATACATGCATTTTAATTATGACAATTTCAACATGTCAGAATATCAATATTACTTTTGGTTAAACTATTTTAAGGTGTCCTTGTTATAGTGTAATTATACATTTAAGTACTGAGTAATATGAATTGACTACATACTATATGGTTAGCGTTAGAATTAGGGTTTGGCTTGGGGTTAGTTGCATGTGATTATACATAATTAATTGTTATTGTAATAGTAAGGGCATGTAACATGTAACAAGGACACCTTAAAATAAAGTGTTATTTTTGTTAATGGATGGATATTAACTTGTGTATCTGTGCTGGGCTTGTAAATAAAGAGAAGGACATTATAAATTCAGTGATAAACGGCTAATGTGGCGCTGAGGTTTAAGCTCTGCTCTCTCCGAGCAGGTGTTGGAGGTATCGAGGCGGAGGCGGTCATGTTGGGTCAGCCGATCAGCATGGTGCTGCCAGAGGTCATCGGCTACAAACTACAGGGCACGCCCAACAAATACATCACCTCCACTGACATAGTGCTTACAGTCACCAAGGTATGCAAGCCGTGCCAGATCTGAATCTTATGGTGACTTTGGTTTGCTTTTAAGAAACCCTTGTGCATCAATGAAACAAAATTACACATAGGTCCATAGTGAACAAAAATGTCCATGTCAAAAAACGGTCATAAAAATGTTAAGTTTGACTTAAGTTTGGTCTCATTTTAAAGACCCATGGCAGATTATTGTTGAAGTAAAAAAAAGTTTATAAAGTGAAAACAAAAGAAAAAGTTTATGAAAATAGTTTATGAAACATTTTGAACTCTAATCCTGCTAATAAATAAAATCCATAAATCTAAACAAGTTGTGCTCCAAATTTGAGGTTGATATCTTTAAAAAAAATGAGGTTTTGGGAAGATTTTGTTTGGCCGCAGTACCAAAGTTTCCCCGTTTAGATGCAGCAAAACTCTGCTGGTGACACAGTGCTTGTGTTTGTGATTTACAAGAACAAATATTACAAGCACACACAATTTTATTTTATGATGCACATACACACCACACTCCCAACACACTCACACAATTATAACTGCATTATTATCCAACCGGCTCTATAATATGCAGAAGCAGAAAACAGGAATAACGCGAGTATTTGCTTTATAGACCAAACCTGAAAAAATGGCACCATCTGATAAAAAATAGTACAAATAATTTCGAAGCCTTGCCAACAGATTGAAAGCCTATTAATAAAAATTGCATAATTTTACAGTTAAACGGCACTGCGATTTAAAAATAGCAGTTTCAATGGGGACATTTTTGTCCAGAAGGTCCTGAGAGGAACTATTTTTTGTACCTAGTGCAAAATAGATTTATTAAAGGAAATGGGGGTGTGCCAACACCTGTGCCAAAATGTATGCAGCTGGCAATAACACAGGCAAAATTATAAAAAAAATTGAAAAGGATAAACAAAAATGTCCAAAAGGTAGCACAAGGGTTCAAAAATGTTGCTATGTTTTACTGTATGCTTTCTGTGTTCAGCATTTGCGGCAGGTTGGTGTGGTTGGAAAATTTGTGGAGTTTTTCGGGCCTGGTGTTGCTCAGCTGTCCATCGCTGACCGCGCCACCATCGCCAACATGTGCCCCGAGTATGGAGCCACGGCTGCCTTCTTCCCTGTAGACCAGATCAGCATTCAATACCTGAAACAGACGGGTAGGGAAACCTGTCCCTGATCAGCTTTAAAAGCTCCTAACCCGTGTTAAAAAGAAGTACACTTCAGCATACTTGTAAAAATAATACTTATTATTGAAATAATATACGTAAGCGCAAACTGAATGTAATGTTTCATACACTTTTTAGCATTTTAATTGCAATTAAATTAATATGCATTTATATTGAATGCAGTTAGTTGAACTTTAGAGTTTTTTTATCCATTTTAATTTCATAATTACTTATGTTGTCTTTTAAGTTTGGTTAAAGTATTTTTGAATGTACTGACAATTCATGGTAAACTAAAATATACTTTAATTTATTTATTATTATTTTATACTTTAATTTAATTTCTATAGAAACATGCATGTGATATATTTGTAATTACACATTGGTAATGATGAAGTTGCAATTTAGTTTTAAAATATATTAACTTTAAATGTAACATCAAATCATATTCTACAGTTATAAAAAGTACTTTACATGTGTTTTAGTATGTTAGTCAACACATCAAAATAAGTGTACTACTTTAAAGCACGACTAAAAATTATTAAAACAATTATTTAAAATGTATTTTAAAGTCAAACTTAAAAGTCAAACTTAAAAGTCAAACTTAATGTCAAACTGACATTATTTCAAAGTGCAATTTTTACAAGTATACTTAAGTGTGTTCAGAAACAGTCATGCAAGTGTCTGTCTTTAAGTCACTTAAGTGGCTTTTATTTCATTAATATTATATTGTCTGGCAAGTACGGTTTTTAAGAAATGCTTTAAATCTGAAGTACACTGCAGATGCACACTCAATACAATTAAGTGCACTTAAGTGTCATGGTCAGTCTGCTGTGGTCAGGAAGGTGGACTTGCTTTACTTTCTACAACAGAGTTGCATGTTTTATTCATGTGTTTTTGAGGGAGGGACACTGAGAAGCTGAGCTACATAGAGAAGTATCTGAAAGCGGTGGACATGTTCAGAGACTACAGCAACACCGCTCAAGATCCACAGTTCACTCAGGTACCAAAACTCAACCCACACATCTGCTGTTCACAGATACATAGCCGAAATTATTACAACACTAGTATCTTCAGCAGCTAAAAATGGTTTTAAGTCGGTTACTTCTATCTTTTGCTGTAGTGTGTCGGTAGGAAATATCAGTTTACATTTCCAAACATGCATTTTTGCATTAATTGTAACAATCCAGTGAGATTTTAGAGATCTGATCATCATCAGTCTGTCTGGAGTGACATGAAGAAACCGAATAAACTCAATCCAGAGGAACTGTGTCTCCGAGACGCTTCAAGAAACCTCCTGTGAAGCTACAGTATTGTTTAAGGTTTTATGCACTTGTGTAAAAATGCTGTAAAATAAGGATGCTGTTAAAAATAATGTCATGAATAGATTTTCTTTATCAATTACCTTCTATTAACTAAATTAAATCAACGTTTGGTATGAGCATCCTTTGTGTTTAAAGCAGCTTTTGCCCCCGGTGCACTTGTGCAGGGTCTCCGGAGCTTTGCAGGAGGTTTCTCGAAGCGTCTCGGAGACACAGTTCTTCTGGATTTAGTCTCGATGATCAGATCAGATCTAAAAAATCTCACTGGATTGTTACAATTAATGCAAAAATGCATGTTTGGAAATGTAAACTGATATTTCCTACTGACACTCAGTATTTTATAAATACTGAGGTCCCAAAATGTATTTTGGGGGGGGCATGCTCCCCCAAGAAAATTGATTTTCCTGACTTGCATATGTGCATTTTAAGATGTTTTAAGGCTCATAAATAGGATAATATAGGTTTAAAACCAAGTCAGTGGGCAGTAGAATAAACTATTTGTCAAGATAACAGATTCTTAATCAAGATTAAATGTTGCAATGAATGATACACGCTACAAACTGGAAATAGAGAACATATAGTTTATGTTAATGAATTTAATAAACTCAGTTATAACTATCCTGGTAGCCTTCAGTAAAATTGCGTGTCTAATATGATTAAACATTTTATTTATTATTCACACTGATAGAAATTAATCTTTTCCATTAAGTTTAAACTGTTTTTTACATTTTATGGGCATTTTACCTTTTATAAAGCATTTGTTTTTCTAAAAGTGTCCATTATCTTTTGAGTCAAATTCTTACAATTAATCAGTGAAGAAGACTAATAAGACATTTGGGCTGTTACCAAGCAAATCAAATCAACACGGAAGCTGCATCTGAAGAGGTGTTTAGATGTATTACACACCGTTTAATGTAAGACATGAATGCATTTAACCTGCAATTACAAATGCATTAATAATTTTTTGATATATTAAACATAAAATGTTGAATACTGATATTTGAAATCATATAAAATATGAAAGAAATCGGAGACTAAAAGTTGAAATGTGGAATTAAAACCACCAATAGGTGGCAGCAAGTCACTGTTAATGAGTGAGTCACTGCGATTGAACCGAATCATTTAAACGATTGATTCATTCAGGAACGAATCATGTTGCTCAGAGACACAAAACAGTGCTGTGACTGTGTTTGGGATTATTTTTGTTGACGAAATAGAAACAAAACAGGCAATATGTGGTCTAAAATCTAAGTCTCTTAATTAACTTTACATTTATAGAACTGAAAAATGCAATATCACATTTGTTATTATGGTTACTTTTTAAAGAAAAAGAATGATGTCCGCACACTGATATAACTGCACCATAAGCGTATTTATTGCTACATTTTGAGAATCACATGATTTGGAGAAAAACACACTCTTTGTGTGAAATTGATTAACTGTATGAAGTGGTATAGATATATACATTTTCCCCCCATGTCTTGAATATTGTGATTATTCTAAATGCATTGAATCATGCAGTAAAAGAGCGCACTCTAAATGCACACGCGCACAAGTCTAGACTTCACGTAATGTACGCGTGCGCTCTTGTAGGGGGTGGTTTTTGCAAAATACTAGATAATGTCAAATCGCACATCGTTAAAACGACAATTAAGATATTATTGCAGACGAGAACACACACCCCTACCGCTCTGAGGTCCTACAAGATCTGTTATATTGTCTTTTAATCCTTGCAGCACCAAATCAGAATTAATATAGGCATAGGTAATTATTTTACAACTTCTGTTATTGGAAAAATACAGAGGTCCGGACCTCGGGGACCGGTATGGTAGGTACGGCCTTACTAACACACTACAGCAAAAGATAGAAGTAACCGACTTAAAACCATTTCATTAGCTGGTGAAGATACAAGAGCTCTTATAGTTTTAGCCAGCGCTGTATAAGCACTAGTCGCTACCGTCTGAACCTCTTTCTGCTAAACGTACTCATGTCTGAGGATCATTGTTAATAATTAGTCTCTCATTCTCTCTCATGCAGGTTGTTGAGTTGGACCTCAGTACGGTCGTCCCCTGCTGCAGCGGTCCCAAGCGGCCACAGGACAAAGTGGCTGTATCAGAGATGAAGAAGGACTTTGAAGAGTGTTTAAAGGCCAAGGTACATGTCCCAGAAACACCTGGGAAAACAACACAGGACACACTTTCCCTTTGAATCTAGAGATAATGCAGCATTCAAAAGACTGGTAGTTCAGCTCCATAACTTACACTGAATATAAAGTATAGTGAAGTCATAATAATGTGTCTGACTTTCAATTAATCAGTATTTTGAAGAGTAGAAATGAACACCGTGATCACTAAACTAGAAGATGAGCAACCCCATGAATCACAGGATGAGCAGAGGCATATTTCTACCAAATAAAAAATAATATATTTATGACATAAATCATAATTGAGAAACAAGTTGAAATTCTGAGATATGAAGTCGAAATTATTAAATAAAAGTTATAATTATGACAAGTAAATGGTCAAAATGTTAAATAAATACAGTAGTCATACTTAATATAGCTAAAAGTTATGACAAAACAAGCAACATAAATCAAAGTCGTGACAAAGTCATAATTATTTGCATAAAAATCTGACTTAAATCAAAGTTGAACACAGTCACTATTATGATAAAATGTCACAAGTACAACAAAGTTGAAATAGTGAGTCATTGTAACAAGATTATGAAATAGTCATAATTATCATGAGGAAGTAAAAGATTAAGACAGTCATGATTGAAATTTTTTATATTTATATATTTTTTAATTTTGACGCAAAGTCCTAATGACAGTCAACATTTTTATGCAATAATTATTTACATAAAATCTGACATAAATTGAAACTGACATAAAAATGATGAAATTAAGTCACAATTATGACAGAAGTAAAAATTTGGACAAAATTATGAAATAAAGTCAAATTAGTCTAATGATGGTCAAAATTATTATAAAAAGTCAAAACTGACACAAAGCCTGACATTATGACAAAACCAATTGTTTATATATATTTTTATTAATATTTTTTTCTTATGTCAGTATGTTTGGAAGCCCATTTCCTCCACATACTTCCTTTTGAAAGACGTTAAGTGTGTAAATAGTTAATTTTGTTAACTTTTAGGAGCACGCTAGACTGAAGAAGGCCTCAAAGCTAATATATATGAACATAACAGTGACGTCATAAAATGCACCATAGTCAGATTTTGATCTCATAGGTTGTTTCCGTGTTCATTACTGTCTGTGTGTGTGTGTGTGTGTGTGTGTGTGTGTGTGTGTGTGTGTGTGTGTGTGCGTGTGTGTGTGTGTCTGTGTGTGTCTCTGTGTGGTATGTCTGGGTGTGTGTCTGTGTGTGTGTGTGTGTGTGTGTGTGTGTGTGTGTGTGTGTGTGTGTGTGTGTGTGTGTGTGTTGTCGTCCACAGCAAGGCTTTAAAGGATTCCAGGTGGCTCCTGAGCGTCATGATGCTCGAGTGCCGTTCCAGTTTAACGGAGCAGAGTATTCACTGTCTCACGGATCCGTGGTCATCGCTGCCATTACCAGCTGTACCAACACCAGTAACCCCTCAGTCATGCTGGGAGCAGGTACATGTCTGTCCAAGGGAGGCTACATGGCACCTGAAGCACATGTTGTAGTATTTTCCTGTGTAACAGAAAAAGATGGTTATCAGAGGCTTTTTCCATATTTCAGAAGTGTATGGAAACGGGGCTCCAAAAACAGCATGAAAGTTGTCCATGTGACTCTTTAAATGCTTCTTAATGATTTAATTGTCATTTTTATTTGACTTATATATATTTCAGTATCTATTTTGAGTAATTACTTACTCTTAAAAAATGTAATACACATTTTATATTTCAATTATACATTTTAATGTAGTATAATGTCCATGAACTGTGCAAAATGCAACATTTGACAGACGCTGAAAATGAGAATATAAAATCTTTTTAAATGTCTCTTGAATTTCAGTGGTTTCATGCAATAATGTAAAACACATTGTGGTCAACAAAAGCCATGTTTAGTCTTGCTTCAAGTGAATTTTGACTCGTACGTTAAAAATATAAACAATGTAATAATATAACACAAACAGTCAATTTTAACAAATAAAAGTTAAACACTGACATACACAAAAAGTCACAATTATGACATAAAAATTGAAATTGTGACAGTCATAATTATTACACGAAAAGTCAAAATTATGAGATTACTACATTTTATGTAATAAATATGACAAAATGTAATTGTGAGTCATTATTGCAGTCAAAAGTATGACATAATTATTATTGTTTTGTAAAAATGTCTTGTTTTTATCCTTACAATTATGACTTAGTAAATCACAATGTAAAATAAATTTTAATGATTTTAATAATTATGTCATGATTATGATTTTACCAAAGCATGATATATATATTTTTTTAATCTTGCATCAAGTGAAGCCATATTTAATGTAGTCTAGATTGTTTTGTTTTACCTTGCATGCTTTGTTTATGGTTTTTGAGGATGTGGGCATGTTGTGCACCCATCTGTGTTTGCATCTGTCTAATTTGGCAGCTTTTACCAACTCACAGATACATTTGTGCCAAAATACTGTGGAGGAACAAAAGCTAAGGTTAAGCCTCTTTTATATTTGCCATTCGTTTTTCAGAACAGACCTGTTACCCATTTTTGTGTCGTGACCCACCGGTTGAGATCCCTTGACTTAGAGGCTCATTATATATATGTGACCCTGGAGCACAAAACCTGTCTTAAGTCGCTGGGGTATATTTGTAGTAATAGCCCAAAATACATTGTATGGGTCAAAATTATAGATTTTTCTTTCATGCCAAAAATCATTAGGATATTAAGTAAAGATCATGTTCCATGAAGATATTTAGTAAATTTCCTACAGTAAATATATAAAAACTAAATTTTTGATTAGTAATATGCATTGCTAAGAACTTAATTTGAACAACTTTAAAGGTGATTTTCTCAATATTTAGATTTTTTTGCTTCCTCTGATTCCAGATTTTCTATTATTGGCATCTCAGTAAATATTGTCCCATCATAAACCAAACATCAATTAATGATTATTTATTCAGATGTATGAATAATTTCGTCAGTCTTATGACTGGTTTTGTGGTCCAGGGTCATATAGGTTAACAACCTCCAAATGTATTTGTGTCACTTTACAGCAGTGTGTTTTTTTCTACAGTAATGTAACTATTTCTTTATCTCTGTCAGGTCTCTTGGCGCAGAAGGCTGTAAAGGCTGGTCTCAGTGTCAAGCCGTACATAAAGACCAGTCTCTCTCCAGGCAGCGGAGTCGTCACATACTACCTTAAAGAGAGCGGCGTCATGGACTTCCTCTCACAGTTAGGGTGAGGACCTCATCACTAGTTATGTTTCCATCCAAACATTCGAATTTAACTTATGCGCAAAACTGGAATATCGCATAAAACATATGCGAATAATGCACCGTTTCCATCCAACGAGTCAAAGAGAACAAAGTCGTCACTTCCTGGTAAACTGTGGCACTAAATAGCACTAAGAAGCCACTGGATATAATAGTTTTCATATATGATATAAATGATTTGCGCCTCAGAGAGAGCAGAAGAGACACAATAAATGCTGTCACTGCGTTCGGAGGCGGATGCTGCTGTTTGGGAACACAGTCGTGTAAGACAATTATACAGAAATACTTTGACGACAGACTTTCCTCAGGATTTTCAGAACAACTTATAGATGCTGAGAACGAGATCGGTCCGCTGGTTAGTCATGTCATCCAAAACTCAGGTTTTAATGAAAGCACAGTGCAGAATGCCTTCTTCATCATGTAGGCGTCAAATAAAAAAGTTGCCATGCCAGCTTGCTACTGTAAAAAAAAAGCTTGCATTGTTGTCTGATTGGTCCACTGTTTTGGGTCTGACATCGTTGAATGGTGCAGCAGGTAAAAGTTGGAATTATTTTTAGTCTTAAATGTGCGAGACGCTGCGAAAGACGTGAGTGCAATGGTCATACACGTCTGTTTAGCACATGTTTACATAGAAAAACAATGGGAAAGTAGAGAACAGCCCCAGTGTTATTTTCAGTATTATTTATATACTATTATAGTATTTTAATTAGCTTTAATTTTTATGTTGAGTTTTATTTTATTAATTTTCAGCCTATAATTTTAGTTCTTCAACTTGAACTTATTTTATTTCATTTAGTTAAGTTTAATATTTTTGCTTTTGTCATTTTTTTTAAATATATATTTCTATTTATCTTTAATTCAATTATATTTTGGTTTTAGTACAGTTTAGTAAAGTAGTTTTAGTCGTTTTAGTACTTAACGAAAATTTGTCGTTTTAGTACTTAACGAAAATTAGTCGTTTTAGTACTTAACTAAAATTAGTCGTTTTAGTACTTAACTAAAATTAGTCATTTTAGCACTTAATTAAATTAGTTGTTTTAGCACTTAACGAAAATTAGTCCTTTTAGTACTTAACGAAAATTAGTCCTTTTAGTACTTAACGAAAATTAGTCCTTTCAGTACTTAATGAAAATTAGTCCTTTTAGTACTTAACGAAGATTTTTCGTTTTAGTACTTAACGAAAATTAGTCCTTTTAGTACTTAACGAAAATTTGTCCTTTTTAGTACTTAACTAAAATTAGTCCTTTTAGTACTTAACGAAAATTAGTCCTTTCAGTACTTAATGAAAATTAGTCCTTTTAGTACTTAACGAAGATTTTTCGTTTTAGTACTTAACGAAAATTAGTCCTTTTAGTACTTAACGAAAATTTGTCCTTTTTAGTACTTAACTAAAATTAGTCCTTTTAGTACTTAACAAAAATTCTTACAGTTAGTTGCCAAGTCAACATTTCAGATTTTCGTTTTTGTGTGTAGTTTTTCAACGTATATTCAAGTAGCAAAGTCAAAAAGATTTGTAATAGTTTAACAATAACAACATGTGTTTATATGTGTATATATATATTATTTGTGCATCTTAAGTTTCGAGGTTGTTGGTTACGGCTGCATGACCTGCATTGGAAACAGTGGACCCCTTCCAGAGCCGGTTGTAGAGGCGATTACTCAGGTAAACAAGCGTTTACTCTTCATTTTATTATGTTTTTGGATAATGTTTCCAGATTTAGAGCAGTTTTAATGATTTCTTTCTGCCTTAGGGTGATTTGGTTGCTGCGGGTGTCCTGTCTGGGAACAGAAACTTTGAGGGTCGCGTCCATCCCAACACACGAGCCAATTACCTGGCCTCTCCTCCTCTGGTCATTGCCTACGCTATAGCAGGCACAGTGAGAATCGATTTTGAAAAAGAGCCTTTGGGTGAGTAATATTTACCAGGAGTTTAATCTCACCAATGGTTGGTTCTCCCTCAATGTTTCTTGGTCTGTCTCCATCCAGCTGTGAACTCCCAGGGAAAAGAGGTTTTCCTGAGGGACATCTGGCCCATGCGGGAGGAAATCCAGGCGGTGGAGAGACAGTTTGTCATTCCTGCCATGTTTAAGGAGATCTATGAGAAAGTTGAGGTACTGTTGACCTATAAACTCCTTTTTCATGAATCAAAACCGTGTCTGTATAACAAAAACACCATTAGTTCTTTGTTTATATAGTAAATTAAACCATAGTGTCTGTCTATTTTCATGATTAGACGGTGAATGAACGCTGGAACTCCCTGAAAGCTCCTTCTGACAAGCTGTACACCTGGGATCCCAATTCTACTTACATAAAATCCCCTCCTTTCTTTGATGGACTGGTATTGTATACGTTTTTATTTGTTATTTTTTTTGTCTGAGAGTTAAGTTGTATACCTATACCCTAAGAAAAGAAGGGTATTTTAGTGTATGTTAAATACAAAAGTACTAATTTTTTAAATAATAGTGTATATATTTATGTGTAAAATGAATGTAATGTTTTCAGTCACTTACTTGCATGTTAAATGGAAGTGTATTATAGGTTACATTTGTATTGAATGCAAAAATAGCTCAATACTTTTTGATCCACTTAAGTATATATTTTATATGTAATTTCTTTATTAATTATGTTGTCTTTGAAATATGGTTAAAGTACTGCTTAATGTACTGACAAGCATTTATGATAAACTAAAATATACTTTACTGCCATTTCTATTGTTTGTCATGTATTTAAATATATTTGTTACTATAAAGTTGCAATTTAGTACATTTGAAATACATTAACTTTAAATGTAATTCTGAATAAAGTTAGAATTATTAAGTACTTTGCATGTGCTTAAGTATGTCAAAATAAGTGCAATTCTTTAAAGCTTGACAAAAGACTATTAAAAACATAATATAACATCTAACATAACTTAAAATGACTTATAACATATAACATGACTTAAAATGTACTTTAAAGTAAAATTTTAATTTGACATTATTACATTTTAAAAGTGTTCTTAAGTGTGTTAAGATGTCTCTCTTTAAGTCACTTAAGTGATCTTTTATTTCATTAACATTATATGAAGAGTTAATTTGCAAAAACGCATAACTCAATTTTTTTATTAAGTTAAAAGAACACAAAAATACAGCTAACCAACACGATAAAACAGAAAAACATGATAGCATAATAAAAAACATGATAAAAAAATTGAGTTATTTGTTTTTGCAAATAAATTCTTCATATGTACCCAGGTGAAAAACAAGTACACTAGCATAATGTACTTAAAGTGCTCTATTTTTGCGCACTCATTTTGTACTTAATATACTAAAAATGATCCTTTAGTACTTATTAAGATAAACTTAAGATCATGCAAGTGTACTCAAATGTGCTATTTTAAGACACCATGAATATGAACTAAAATGCACTTTTAACATACTATCTTTGTATTAAAAAAATTATTTAGCTACCACTTGCAGTATACTTAAGTGTACTAGTGAATGAAAGATGGAATGCAAGTGGCAACTAAATACATTTTAAATACAAAGATAGTATGTTAAAAGTGCATTTTAGTTCATATTCATGGTGTCTTAAAATAGCACATTTGAGTACACTTGCATGATCTTAAGTTTATCTTAATAAGTACTAAAGGATCATTTTTAGTATATTAAGTACAAAATTAGTGCGCGAAAATAAAGCACTTTAAGTACATTATGCAAGTGTACTTGTTTTGCACCTGGGTAAGTACAGAGTTAAAAAAATATGCCTTTAAGATTTGAAGTACTCTTCAAGTGCACATTAAACACAGTTAAGCACACTTCTTTTTCACAAGGTTTGGCAAGAACTGTAAACATAAGTTTCTTTGCTGTTGTTATATTTTTAGACCCGGGAGCTGCAGACACCAGAGTCCATAACAGATGCGTATGTGCTGCTCAATTTGGGAGATTCTGTGACCACGGACCACATCTCGCCCGCTGGAAACATTGCTCGTAACAGTCCTGCGGCACGATACCTGAACAACCGCGGGTGAGACGTACTCAACAATTCAAGCTGGTACACACCTGTCTCTCTGAGATCTGGTGTGATGTAAATAGTTGAGTGCAATAAAGTTCTATATCGTCTTTAAAATGAGATATGATGGGTAATGAAATATTGTTTCTAATCCTAGACTCGCACCGAGAGATTTTAACTCGTATGGTTCTCGTCGAGGGAACGATGCAGTCATGGCTCGAGGCACATTTGCAAACATTCGCCTTCTTAACAAATTCATAAACAAGCAAGCACCATGTACCATCTACCTTCCTACTGGGGAGACGGTATGACACTCTAATATTATAACAATGTCAAATAATATATATATAAATGTGTAGAAAAAACATTTATATTAAAAGTTAATATAAGATTGTTATGCAAAAATGTATGTTTTTATCATATGTGACCCTGAACCCAAAATCAGTCATAAGGGTAAATTTGTTTTAATTGTTCAGATTTCAGACTATGTATACATCTCAAATAAGCTTTCTATTAATGTATGGTTTATTAGGATGAATAGGACAATATTAGTCTGAGATACTGCTATTTGAAAATCTGGAATTTGAGGGTGCTATATTGAGAAAATCATCTTTAAAGTTGTCCAAATGAAGTTCTAAGCAATGCATATTACTAATAAAGAATTAAGTTTTGATATATTTATGGTAGGAAATTTACAAAATATCTTCATGGAACATGATCTTTACTTAATATCCTAATGATTTTTGGCATGAAAGAAAAATTGATTATTTTGACCCATACAATGTATTGTTGGCTATTGCTACAAATATACCCCAGCGACTTAAGACTAAGGTTTTGTGCTCCAGGGTCACATATGTGTGTGTTTTTGTTTTTTCCCCAGATGGATGTGTTTGATGCTGCAGAGAAATACCAGCAGGCTGGTCATCCTCTCTTGATTCTGGCTGGCAAAGAGTACGGATCGGGAAGCTCTAGAGATTGGGCGGCTAAAGGGCCCTTCCTGCTGGTGAGACTTCACTACACCTCATCTAGTGTTTCTACAAAATCATTTACTGAGACATTTATGCATAAATTAGTTGCTTAGGTTAAAAAAAGGTAGAGAAATATAATGTTGATGTCTTGGACAAGATGATACATTTCTGTCTGGAAGCTACATGTATGGGAGAAAAACGAGCTTCCAGTGATGTCACTTGTCACGGTAGAAGTGTGCTTAAGTGTGTTAAATGCACATGTAGTGTACTAAAGATCCTAAGTCATTTTTTTAATACTGTACTGCCATACTGTAGATAATATAACTTTAATTAAATAAAAGGCAACTTAAGTGACTTAAAGAGATATACTTTCTTAACACACTTAAGTACTCAAGTAAAAGTGCACTTAGTAATAATGTCAAATTAAAAATTTAACTGTAAAATCATCATGTTTTAATAATATTTAGTTGTGCTTTGAATAAGTGCACTTATATTGATGTGTTGACTAACACACTAAAGCACATGTAAAATACTTGATTAGAATTTTAACAGTAGTGTGTTATTTGATATTACATTTAAAGTTAATATAACTTACAAATGTATAATTACAAATATGTTTAAAAACATGACATACAAGCTTCAATAGAAATGACTTTAAAGTATATTTTAGTTTACCATGAATGCTTGTCAGTACATTAAGCAGCACTTTAACCAAATTTTGACAATAGAAGTAAATATGAAATTACATATAAAGATGTACTTAAGTCCTATTTAAGTGTGTTTAAAAAGTCAATTGCACATTGCATTTTTGTCACGTTGAAAAATAAATACGACCTCATGTTGTGTCAATCACTTTTACACATTGCCTCGTGAAACAAAAAAAAATTGGACCAGGTTCGATTTTCTGTGTTTTCGTATCCGGAGCATTTTGATAGGAAAGGATGATGAATATGAAAAAATGCATATGAAAATTTCGGACTCAGTGTGCAAGGACCTTAAAGTTCAGCTAATTGCATATAATACAATTTTTAAACTATAAAACAATTTCATTTAATTGTAATTAGCATGTATTTGAGTGTCTGAAAACATTACATTAAGTTCACACTATTATCATCGTAAGAAGGACTCTTATTTAAAGTGCACTTTACACTTTAGTGTTTGGCAAACAGCAGCGGTTTCTGATGCTGATGTTGGTTTTCTCCCTCAGGGCGTCAAAGCTGTGCTGGCGGAGAGTTACGAGCGCATTCATCGCAGTAATCTGGTTGGGATGGGCGTCATCCCTCTGGAGTATCTGCCGGGGGACAGCGCTGAAAGCCTGGGGCTCAGCGGCCGCGAGCGCTTCTCTGTCATCATTCCTCCACAGATCACGCCCAGAATGACTGTCCACATCAAGGTAGAGCGCCAACTGAGCCTTAAATCAGCCGTGCTCAGCTGGTTTCTCTTCAGGAAACATCTTACATCAAGTGACCAGCCAATACATATTACAGATCATATTCATATTGCATCAGGCCACCAAAATGCACTATTATTAACTTAACATCTTGCAGGATCTGTATCTATCACATATGTATTACATGCATGTAGTAAATGTTTTTTTTCATATTTCCTCGTTCCACAGTGCAACAAGAAACAAAACCAACAGTCAATTATCGACATACATGCATAAAAACTAAATAATAATAATATAGAATATATAACAGCAGATTTTATCATCTTAGCAATCAATGAATGTGGGTTTGTATTTTATTATAATAAATAATTCTAATAATGTATAATATTTTAGTAATATATATATGTTTTTTTTTTACTCTTCCTTGAGACCCAGGCCTGATAATGAACTAATTTCTTAAATAAATAAATATTAAAAAAAAAAAAAAAAAAAAACATAAAAATAGTTTTAATAATTTAAATAAATCTGAAATAAAATCTAAGTATTAGATGAAAAATTCAGCTTGAAAATTAAAAATGTAAAAAGTTTAATTGGCCGATAACTGACATAATTTTTTTTAAATCAAATAAGCTGAAGTATTAAAATTACAGAATCTGAAATTGAAACAAAATCAAATATATATATATATATATATATATATATATACACACACACACACACACACACATATATCTATACATATTTGATTTTGTGCTTTTATTATTATTATTATTATTATAAAATAAATATATATATTTATTTTATTTTTGTGCTTTTATCATCATTATTAGGATATATATCCTAATAATGATGACAAAAGCACAAAAATAAAATATTATACTATATAAATAATACTGGAATAAGTCTTAAATATTTTCTTATACTTATTTATATTACATTTAAAGTTATAATAAATGTGTAATAACAAATACATTTAAATGCATGACATACAAGTTTCAACAAATATGACATTAAAGTATATTTTAATAATACAAAAAATATTAATAACCTACTGTCCAATATAAGCAATACTAAAACAACACTCTTAAATATTATTTATATTACAGGTAAAGTTAATATAACCTGCATGTGTATTTGCAAATATCTTTAAATACAAGTCTCAATATAAATGCAAGCTTGAGTTATTATTGAGTGTATTATATAAATAACATCTGTATGATGTGTCATCTCTGCAGCTGGACACGGGGACCAGCTTCCAGGCTAAGATGAGGTTCGACACAGACGTGGAGCTCGCGTACTTCCATCACGGCGGCATCCTCAACTACATGATCCGCAAGATGTCCGAAAACTGAGACGAGGAACCACGCCGTCTTCAGGACGCACGTGTTATACTCCGTCTGTCCCGTCAGTGTTTGGGTTGCTCTGAAGAACCAGCCGATCTGTTGTTTAGTGATACATGTACTGTAGATGATGACTGTGAGTTTGGATTGAAGGGGAAGTTTAAACATCACCGTCCACCCTGTGGGGCGCCTACGTTTACTTCACCATTTTACAATTAAATCCTAATCTAATCATGATATCGGTGGAAAGGTCTAAGACTCTAAGTAGATATCGAAGTCTAAGACTAAATAGATATTGAACCACTTTTATTGTAAAAAAAATTATGTAGGAAAATTAATAGATTAATTTATGAGTTCTTAGTTGCTTTTTTCTCTATCACAGTTTAGAAATGATATATCACTTAAACTTAAAATCTCAAAATTCATCCTTTGAAAGCCATTTTAAAATCAGACATTGCATTGCCATAGAAATTGTACATCAAAATCATGTTTTCGTTCATGAATTATACAAATTTAAGTTTGGATAGTGCACTAAAAAGTGTTAAAAGCTTTACATTTGGTCTATAACAAGTTGAACCTTCTCCATTTTAATCCTACCTCCGCATCTTCATCATCGTTATTCACCTGATTAATTACACTACAGGATATCCTGCGTGCTGCGGTTTTGTTCATTATAATAGTATAAACGTCATGCACACTTGTTTGATTTTTTTAAGACGTATCAATAATTTAGTTTCATCACTGATGTATTTTTTTTGCAATGTTATGCATTAACTTCAGACTGAAAAAAATGTAGTTTAACCCTTTAACAGCCGTCGAATATGAAGTCTATCGTGATACACATTTGAAAGTGCCTATATTTCACATATCGTGTGTATAATCTGTTGAAGCCAGGCTGTGCACGTCTCATTCCAGTTGTTGTTTCTCATGCGTCTGTATTTGCATCACTGTGTAAAGTGACTGGAAGAAGTGCATCTGAATCCGGGTTCACTCCTAAAGACGCGGTGCTTGGAATCAGGGGTGTGTTTGCTGATCTAAGCTAAATGTGAAATGTTGCTGTACTCTATTATAGATGCATTCGCTCTAATGTATTGTTAAATCACAGAGAGAGGGAAAACCTGGGGGTGTATTAAAGAAAGATCCTAACTTTAAAATCTTATGTGTTTGGTAAACATGGTCATTTCAGTTAGGACAAAAGCTATTACAGAGCTGCATTCCTAAGTGTGTTATCTTCAGTGTTGGGGAAGTTACTTTTAAAAGTAATGCATTACAATATTGCGTTACTCCCTAAAAAAGTAACTAATGACGTTACTTAGTTACTTTTTATGGAAAGTAATGCGTTACATTACTTTCGCGTTACTTTTTAAATATGAGCATGGCTTGATTGTTTGTTTTTAATATAAGAAGTTATATTTATAGCAAATATAAAAGCCTTTCACACCAAAAAGTGTAATGAATAAACCTCAGACTGAAGGACGAGTAAATCACGTCTGAACAGAAGAACACAGGAGAAGTTCAACACTCTTCAGAAATAAAACAATCAAGCACAATTGTTAGTTTATCTAAAGTAATTTTTGCTTATTAGTATGATTGAACTGGATCATCAAAGGTCAGCAGCAAACACATCGGTTAATAAAATGAGATTAGATATATTTGTGTTGTTTAACATATTTAATTATTGCAGGTTTGCATCATATTCTGAGTTTGCATTTCTCTGTTTTAATTCATTTTGATGAATACTGAATCTGTTTTTTGCGAGTGGGATGAATTAATACACATTCACATTTAGTCTAGATTAGATCTACAGTAAGATCATGTTCACACGGCGCTCTGTCATCAATAAATGGGGAAAAAGTAACTCAGATATTTTCTAGTAAATTCAAAAGTAATGCGTTACTTTACTAGTTACTTGAAAGAAGTAATATTATTACGTAACTTGCGTTACCCCCAACAATGATAACGAGTATATAGAATATAGAAAAAAGAAACTTAGTGTTAGTTTTACAAGAAAAGCTAGCAGTTAGAGAATAAATATGCAATTGATAGAGGGTCAAATGTGTGTGTTTATTAAAATAAAAAGAAGACAGATTAGATAAAATAACATTCGAATAGAGAGTGCTAGAGTTAGAGGGTCAAATAAAGATGGAAGAGATGTGTTTTTAGCCGTTTCTTGAAGTTAGGCAGGTCATTCCACCAGATGGGAACAGTTAATGAAAAAGTCTGTGAAAGTGATATAAAACTAATAATTCACTTTTGTTTGGTCATCTTTATCTCCTAATACAAAAGCAAAAGTTATTCTTTTTACTTTTGGATTTGAGAATTCTTCCGAATACTTGACCATCTCCTCTTCATCTGTCAGTGGTGCTGGTTCTCCCTCTGCCTTCTTGCTGTCGTCAAGTCAGTAGTTAATTGTATTACTCTAATTAAGAAATGCAACAGGTTGGATTAGAGAATATTTAACTATGTGAAAAGAGTGTTTGACTATGTGGAAAAAGCTGCAGCGCATTGAAATAGACATTGAATGATATTTAATGTCAAATGTCTGTAAAGTAATTAAACCCACACATATGAACCTTTCATGCTTAAAGCTTAATCTTGATTGAATATAGTTTTTTATAGCTACTTCATTTTTAGCTGCTGCACGTTATTGTTTCCTGTATTTTTCCTTTTTGTGTGGCCATGGGACCATTAAAATGAAAATTAGTTCAATCATTTACAGTTTTCACCGCTGATATTATAACAGTTATTATGTTATTGACAGTTAAGAATTAAAGTTACGCATTGATGGAAGTACACGCGCTGACGTCTTTTTGGCGGGAGCTGTTGCCATGGTGAATCGTAATTTCGGATCATGACTTTTCATAGCCATGGTGCATTCCCTTAACTCAGAGTCAACCTACTTAGAGTTGAGTAAATTAACTCATTTCAGCTGTGCTGAAATCGAAAACTCCCATCTCAGGGTAAGTCAACTCTGAGTTCAAGTTTAAACTCAGAGTTTCCCATCTCAGGGTAAGTCAACTCTGAGTTCAAGTTTAAACTCAGCGTTTCCCATCTCAGGGTAAGTCAACTCTGAGTTCAAGGTTAAACTCAGAGTTTCCCATCTCAGGGTAAGTCAACTCTGAGTTCAAGGTTAAACTCAGAGTTTCCCATCTCAGGGTAAGTCAACTCTGAGTTCAAGGTTAAACTCAGAGTTTCCCATCTCAGGGTAAGTCAACTCTGAGTTCAAGTTTAAACTCAGAGTTTCCCATCTCAGAGTAAGTCAACTCTGAGTTCAAGTTTAAACTCAGAGTTTCCCATCTCAGAGTAAGTCAACTCTGAGTTCAAGTTTAAACAACTCCATCTCAGGGTAAGTCAACTCTGAGTTCAAGGTTCCTCAGAGTTAGTTTCCCAATCTCAGGGTGTTCAAAAACTCTTTCCCATCTCAGGGTAAGTCAACTCTGAGTTCAAGGTTAAACTCAGCGTTTCCCATCTCAGGGTAAGTCAACTCTGAGTTCAAGTTTAAACTCAGAGTTAGTTGAACCTCCTTATTGAAACGGGCCCCTAGACTAAAAGCATGTTTATTACGCATTTTGGGAGACAAAACAGTTGAATAGGAAAATGTATTATATATCAATATTCTTATAAAATATTAGATATTATGAAAATCTGTCCAATTATTACTCCCATTATGACCATTGTTTTTTCAACACGCTCTCCCAACAACACATTAATATGCAAATTAGATAGATACACCGTGTTTAATGGGGAAAAAAACATTTTTACACACACGTTGCATAAAACAAAATAGTATCTCAAATAATTATGTTATATATTTTATAACACAGTTGAGAATCGTCCTTAATGTTTTGTATGAAAAATCCTGAAACCTAAAAACTTTTTTTTTATCCCATTGTTTTTGCTTTTTGATGTCTATTCATGCCATTTTATTACTAAAAATGTCATGAATAGACATCAAATTTAATTGTAAATTGTGTGGCTAATTCCTAGTGTCCTCTACAGAGGGCATAGAATAAAATATGAATAAAATATCACTTAAAAAAAAGTGTAGACTCTAAACTTTAGAGCAGTGTCCAAACCTGTACTGGAGGAGTGTCAGGTGTGTTATATAAGGGAGACATATAAAAGGTGCAGGACAGGTTTGGGAAGCACTGCTTTAGAGCATAAGAAAAAATGGAAAATTAACATTTAGTATTTTTTTCTTTCAATTTTTTTGTTTAGAATTTAAACAATGTAATGACGTGAATAAATAATAAATTCACAAAGCTATTTTGGTCTGGTTCTCAGGAGGATATAATGACTGCATTGAAACGGTGCGCGTATGTCGGGGACTTTTACTTTGAAATTAAGACGTGACCAAAAGGAGGAGTTTAAACCCGGAAGTAAACAGTACAGTTAGTAGTTTGATCGATTTGAAACTCGTGCTGACTCAAGAGATGTTAGACAACCTCACATCTGCTTCTCCGTAGCCTAACAGCCTCTGTTCAGACAGACTCACAGCGGTGTGGAGCAGCAGACGCTTCTCTGAGGACAGCTGCAGCGAGATGAACAGCGAGCTCTTCAGTCTGAGCGAGAGGCTGGTGTCCTCCTCGTACGTGCGGCAGGGCCTGCAGGCTCGGCGCGGGCACGAGCAGCTCATCAGACTGCTGCTGCAGCAGGTGACTTCATAATGACTGTGTTAATGACGTGTGCTCGTCCGCGCGAAGCCTGGCTCATTGCTCATTAATATCTGAAAGACGTTAGTCTGAGAAAGCACAGTCATCTAATGACCAATATTCAGAAAAGGTGGATCGTATGCAAAATACAAGTCTTTATTTGCATAATATATAAATGTGTGTACTGTGTATATTAATTATGTGTATATATAAATACACACATATACATTGTATATTTTAAAAATATTTATATACATGTAATTTATATATATTTAAAATATAAACATAAAATATTTCGCTTAAATATATACGTGCATGTGTGTATTTATTTATATATACATAATAAATATACACAGTACACGCATATATATATATATATATATATATATATATATATTACGTAAATAAACACTTATTTTGGATACGATTTAATCGTTTGACAGCACTAATTATAAATAAATATATTTAATATATAAACATAACATATCTTTCTGAAATATATGTGTGTGTATTTATATATACATAATAAATATAATCGGTAATAGTTTGACAGCACTACTTTAGTATGAAAATAATGGTTCCTATTTTATAATTAGGTGGACTTAAGTACTGTGTACGGTGGCCGAGAGAGCTCAACGCGCTGCAAATGAAAACGCATGCAAATTAAGAAAACATCATCAATTTCCAACACGCGCTGCAACACTCCCAGTTTAAACCAATAAAGACGTGTGCTGCAAATAAACGCAGAAAATGTTTACAAAGTGACGAACATGTCTGGGACATATTTATCAATGTTTGCTCTGAGATATTTTTGTTTATTTTGGATATTATTAGTCTAAACAAGCTGATGAAATACACCGTTACTGTAACGAAAGGTTATGTAATCTGGCTAACTTACTTTTACTGCTTCCCTTACAATAATTAACCACTATGGTTTTATTATTAAAATTAATTTACAAGTACTAACTGAATGTAATGTTTTCAGACGCATAATTGCATGCTGATTATAAATAAAGGAAAATGTATTTAAGTCGAAATTTATATTAAATGCATTTATCTGAACTTTAGAGAGGTTTTTGACCCACTTAAGTAGGAATACAGTGTGTTTATGTGTAATTTCATAATTACTTTTAATAATTGTCTTTTGAAATATAGTTAAAGTGCTGATTATACTGACAAGCTTTTATGATAAACTAAAATATACTTTAATGTCAATTCTATTGGAACTTGTACGTCATGTATTTAAATATTTTTATAAATTCAAATTTTTATTGATAAATTTGCGGTTTAAATTAAATATAGTATTGAATGACACACTACAGTTAAAATGACAAATAACATGCGCTTTAATACATTTGTTAACACATCAAAATAAATGAACTTATTTAAAAACCACAAGATTATTAAAACGTAAACTTTTAATTTGAAGTTATTACAAAGTACATTTATTTTAACTGCACTTAAGTGTGTTCAGAAACACATTCATGAAAGTGTCTCTCTTTAAGTCACTTAAGTTACCTTTTATTTAATTAATATTATATTATCTGCAAAATGTGCAAATACAGTTTTTTTAAAAAAATATATAGTAACACTTTATTTTAAGCTGTCCTTGTTACTCAAGTTGCGTGTACTTACTATTATAATAAACTAAATTATGCATAATTGCATGCAAGTAACGGTAATCCTAACCATATAGTAAGTACATGTAGTTAATTAATATTACTCAGTACTTAAATGTATAACAAGGACATCTTAAAATAGTGTAACCGAAAAGGTTATAAGCTTTTAAAATAGTTGACCTTTTGTAAAATGTGCTCATTTTAGACACTAAATTAATATCTGAAAGACTTTATTCTGAGAAGGCAAAGTCATCCAATATTCAGAAAAGGTTGATCACATACAAAATAAAAGTTTACTTTGCATAATATATGCATGTGTGTACTGTGTATATATAAATACACACATACAGTATATATTTTGAAAGTATTTACATGTATATATTTATTTGAAAATCATTTATATTATATATAAATATATATAGCATATTTTCTCTTAAATATATACGTGTATGTGTGTGTATTTATATATGCACAATAAATATACACAGTACACATACATATATTATCCAAAATAAACTTTTATTTTGTATGCGATTAATCGTTTGACAGCAGTACATGTCATTTCTATTGAAACTTGTTTGTCTTGAATTTAAATATATTTGTAATTACACCTTAATAAGGAATATTTAACTTCAGTTAAAATTATGATCAAGTCCTTTACATGTGCTTTAGTTTGTTAGTCAACATGTCAAAATAAGTGTGCTTTCAGACAAAAGATTATTAAAATAATGATTTAAAATGTACTTAAATGTGATATTTATGCAAGTTTATTTTTAAGTGTACTTGAGTGTGTTAAGAAACTGTCATTAAAAGCATCTCTTTAAGTCGCTTAAGTGGCCTTTTATTTCATAATCTTATATAATCTGAAAGTACAGTATTTTAAAATTATACTTAAGATTTGAAGTGCAGTACATTCAGTACAAATTAAGCACACTTTCCTGAAAGAGTCATTACAATTTCTTAAAATCGCTTAAAATATTACACAATTTGACTTTTTTATAACAATAAAAGTTATAAAAAAAAGAAATTTGTGAAAAAATACTCTGCCTTTACCTTTAAAAACCATAATGTTTAAGACGTGTAGATTCAAATGTGAAATATGTTATGGCGTAAAAGTTCTGTAGCCAAAATAAGTTGCACACGTCTTTTAAACTGCAATTTTAAAACATTGTTTCTTATCTTCATGGCAGTGTATAAACAGTGCTTGCCGTGACCGTCATGTGTCTGGTTTCTCGCAGGGCAAATGTCCAGACGAGGGGTGGAGTGAGAGCACCATCGAGCTCTTTCTGAACGAGCTGGCAGTCATGGACAGCAATAACTTCTTGGGGAACTGTGGTGTGGGCGAGCGAGAGGGCCGGGTCGCCTCCGGTCTGGTGGCCCGGAGACATTACAGGTGGCTTTTCTACGTCTCCTAGGGGTGTGCGACGTATACGTGAATATTATCATAAGATATAAAATATTATTCCATCATTGGATTAGATCTAGTGTGTATGCTGCCTTAGCCTCAAAACAAAATCTAATTATGAGATAACGAGCATCAAAGCTTGATTTCTTCATCCACTTTCATCATCTATGCTTTGTCAATATTATCAACTAAGATATAAAATATTATTCTGGCTATCATTGTGATTAGATCTCTCTAGTGTGTATGCTGCCTTAAGAAAAATGACAAAACAAAATGTGTCATTTGTTCCCTGACTCGAACCCACAACCTAATACGTGCTTACATTTACATTTATGCATGAGCCACAGGAAAATTAGCAGACGCTTTTAAGAAAACAAACATCCAAAGCGACTTACATTGCTGTTCTCGATTCAGTTTATATATTTTTTTGTCGAGAAATAAAAATAACACTGTGTTCCCTGAGAATCGAACCCACAACCTTTTGCGCTGCTAACGCAATGCTCTACCACTGAGCCACAGGAAAATAACGTGTTCTATAAAAGCTGGAAGAAAACACACATCTAAGTATCATTAAGAACTGTTCTCGAGTACCCTATAATAACGAGAAATAAAAATAACACTTACGTACAATAGTCTATTACTTTTTGCGTGTAATGGCGTTAGAACAAAAAATCCCTATGGTCTTCAGATATGCATGAAACTATACGCCCTTCCTTGTCTTACACCTGTCAGTACATATGGCAAACTCTACAATTACATTCTTACTAGCCATTTTAGCTTAAAATCTACAATTACATTCTTACTAGCATTACTCGTAGAGAACTAATACAATTACATTCTTACTAGCATTTTTAACAATTCAATTAGTAACAATTGAATTAGAGAACTCTACAATTACATTCTTACTAGTAACAATGAGATAACAAGCATCAAAGCTTGATTTGTTCCATTAATTACACTATGATTTCAATCTTTGACATGACTATACTCAGTCAATATTACAAATATAAAGGTTAAAATATCACAGAATGTACTTTACCATATGAAGGATGATATTTTGTAGAAAACAGCAAATCACACAAAAATGACTTTAGCTGGGTTTTCACAGAGAGGGTCACATATCGTCTGCGATAATATCGTAATTGTTGTTTTAACGATGTGAGATTTGACATTATTGAGTATTTTGCAAAACCCATTCCTTTACAGTGCATGCATTACATGAAGTCTGGACTAGTGCGCATTTACAGTGCGTTTTTCACAGCATTATTCAGTCAATTACATGCATTTAGATTGATCACAAATTCAAGACATGGGGCAGACAATGTATATATTTATATCACTTCATATAGTTAATCAAATTCACATGAAGAGTGCTGTTTTACTCTAAAAATGACCATGATTAGAAATGTGATAGTGATTTTTTACAATAGTTCAATAAACAAGAAGTTAATTAAGAGACTTGCGTTTTAGACACCATATTGGCTGTTTATGGTGTTTTTAGACAATAATAATAATAATTTCAAACACAGTTCTGCTCTGTCTCTGAACAACATGATGGTGTCTAGTTTAGTGAATGAATCAACTGTTTAAATGATTCGGTTCAATCGCATCGACTCACTTATTAACAGTGGCTTGCTGCCACCTACTGGCGGTTTTAAGCTCACATTTAAAGTATCTTTTATTATTTTAATTATTTCAAATATCAGTATTCAATGTTTTATGTATCAAAACATTATTTATGCATTTGTAAGCACGTGCAATCTCCTGCAATAGTAAAACAGTCAAACCCTGAGGAAATCATTGATGACAAAGCCTGGAGAGTATTTTGGAGGCCTGTAAATAATGATAAACCGAATGCGTGGGGCACCTTTCAGCACAATACCTAGGTATTCAAAAGACAAGTACTGACCAAATGACATTTGCTTGTATTGATAAACATCCTTAAATTGAGCTGCTAAACCTCTCCTAACAGTCCTGCAGGTGTCTTCTAGCCATGTTTCATTAAGAAGCATAAAATCCAGGTTGTTTGTTGTTATTAAATCATTGATCAGAAATGATTTATTTTTTAGTGAGCGAATGTTTAAAAATGCTAACTTCATGGAATTACATTTAGTCTCTACAGCAATAGACTGATGCATCACAGGCCGCAGATTTGATGGGTCAGTCGTACGGCTTGAGAAGGCCACACCAGACGCCAATGAAGCGTTACGCGCGAATGATTTACATGTTAAGTCAATGCAAAGGCGCTATTCGCGCGAATGAGGCGGCGCGAATGGAGCGAATTACACTGCGCAAATTGAACGTTTGGGGCGTTTGACGAGTTGAAAAATTTGAACTTCGGCTGATATTTGCGCCGCATTAACCAATCAGGAGCTTGCTCTAGCAGTGACGTGATTATGAGCGGAGGCAGAAAATCCGAAACAACAATGGAGGACAAATTAATCGTGGTTGTATGTGGGTACCCGGAGCTGTACGATACTACTTCATACTTTTACAAAAACAGGAATACATTTTGCAACGAGACTGGAGCTGCCTGGCAGAAGCCCCCCCCCATGACGCGAATTCGCGTCTGTTGTGTAATGAAGCATATTTCACGCGCGAATGAAGCAAATTTCACGCACGAATGAAGCGAATTTCACGCGCGGATGAAACGAATTTCACGCACGAATGAAGCGAATTTCACGCGCGAATGAAGCGAATGAAGCGTATTTCACGCACGAATGAAGCGATTTCACGCACGAATGAAGCGAATGAAGCGTTTTCACGCGCGAATGAAGCGTATTTCACGCACGAATGAAGCGAATGAAGCAAATTTCACGCACGAATAAGCGTTTCACGCACGAATGAAGCGAATGAAGCGTTTTCACGCACGAATGAAGCGAATGAAGCGTATTTCACGCGCGAATGAAGAGTATTTCACGCGCGAATGAAGCGTATTTCACGCGCGAATGAAGCGTATTTCACGCGCGAATGAAGCGTATTTCACGCGCGAATGAAGCGTATTTCACGCGCAAATGAAGCGTATTTCAGCGAATGAAGCGTATTTCACGCACGAATGAAGCGAATGAAGCGTATTTCACGCACGAATGAAGCGAATGAAGCGTTTTCAGCGAATGAAGCGAATGCGCGAATTTTCACGCGCGAATGAAGCGAATTTTTCACGCGCGAATGAAGCGTATTTCACGCGCGAATGAAGCGAATGAAGCGTATTTCACGCGCGAATGAAGCGTATTTCACGCGCGAATGAAGCGTATTTCACGCGCGAATGAAGCGTATTTCACGCGCGAATGAAGCGTATTTCACGCGCGAATGAAGCGTATTTCACGCGCGAATGAAGCGTATTTCACGCGCGAATGAAGCGTATTTCACGCGCGAATGAAGCGTATTTCACGCGCGAATGAAGCGTATTTCACGCGAATGAAGCGTATTTCACGTTCGAATGAAGCGTATTTCACGTAAACTGCTGATGAAGCGTATTTCACGCGCGAATTCAAATGAAGCGTTTTCACGCTCGAATGAAGCGTATTTCCGCGCGAATGAAGTGAATTTCTACGCGCGAATAGCACGATTTACTCGCATCATTCGTGTCTGGTGTGAACGCACCTTTAGACTTTCTATCACGTGATAAAACAGAAATAGAGGAGGCTACAGGCACACTGGGTTCCCGCTTGCTCTGTAAACATTTGTGAATGTTGCTGCCAATATAGCGTGGACCCGACACGAATCACTGAGGAGGGTCTGGGCCCTGGCGTTGTGTGGCAGCGGTCGGAGAGCTCTCACAGGAGGAGGAGGGAGAGCCCGGCACGCAGTATTTGGTTGGGGGGCCTGCTGTTTTTTAGTTGATATCTTGGGGCTTCAGACGCAGCTTCTGTGTTTCCTCTGCATTTCAAAGATCAATTTAGTTCATACTGACTTCGTTTGCTTGGTTACAGCCCCAATGTCTTTAGGAGTCGGCTGTCTATGGCAGTTCTTAAGATACCAGAACAATAACACATTAGCAAAATATAATCTGGTTATCGATAAAATCCCAGAAAATATCATTTTTTGGTCAATATCACACACCCCTAATCTCAGCATTCAAGAAAGTCGTGTTTGGTGGGAAACATGAACCGAATGTTCTGCCTTGTAATGAACGGCTGTGGTGTTGTTCCTCTCAGACTGATCCACGGCATCGGCCGGTCGGGGGACATCGCTGCTGTTCAGCCCAAAGCTGCCGGTTCAAGCCTCCTCAATAAAATCACCAATTCAGTCGTGCTGGACGTGCTCAGATTTACAGGTACTGTCTGTTATGTTTTATGAAACGACACGCTTGACAATGGAAAATATCACTGAGCAGAACAAACTGCAATTCTTCTCTTTTAATACAATTTATTTGTGCATGTGTTATTTTAGTATCGTTTTTGGTAACACTTTATTTTAGGGTCTCTTAACTAGTTGCTTATTAGCATGCATATTACTAGAATATTATCCATTTATTAGTAGTAATTATGCACATATTAATGACTTATTCTACATCCCTAATCCTGCCCAATACCTAAACTTAACAACTACCTTACTAACTATTAATAAACAGCTAATTAAGAGTTTATTAAGGGAAAAGTCATAGTGAATAATGAATAAGTGTTCCCTATTATCCCTAATTTTTTATATTATTGTAGTTTTTATTAATTAAGTTAGATTTTATTTTTCTATTTTCACTTAAATGTTAAAGTTTTAGTAATTTGATGGTGTCCTTTTTGTATTTTTTAACATTTCATTGAAGTATTTATTCATTTTAGTGCTGTCAATCGATTAGAAAAATTTACTAATTAAATGTAAATGGTTAAATATCTTTTAACACGTTACAATGTAAAAATGTATCACGTGTTAACATGCTCATTTTGACCGGACTAATAATTTTCATGTATTATTTTTAGTTTATTTAGTTATATAATATAATTTATTAAATCTTTTAATAATTTTCTAAAAATATTTTTTTATTTGTAAGTATTTCTTGTTTTGCATTGATGTTTTTTGTTAACATTTTATTTTATCTATGGTTTTTTGTAGTTAATTTTGACAGCATTGCTAATTTTTATTTATTATTTTAGTTTATTTAATTATATAATTTATTAACAGATTTTAATAGTTGTAGTTATTTTTATTAATATGCAAGTATTTTTTTATAATGTTTTTGTATTTGCATTTATTTTATTTATGGTTTTAGTTTTATTTCTAGTTAATTTTGACAGCATTTATCATTTTATTTATTATTTTAGTTTATTTATTTATTATATAATATAATTTATTTTAATAGTTGTAGTTTTTTAAATTAATATGCATTTATTTTATTTATGGTTTTAGTTTTATTTCAGTATTTTTAATCATGTTTTAATTATATAATATAATTTATTTTAATAGTATTTTTTAAATTAATATGCTTTTATTAGATTTGTGGTTGTAGTTCCAGTCAGTGATAATAGCAGGTCTGTGTCTGTTTTGACAGGTGTTCGGAGCGTGTCCTCGTGTTTCGTGGTCCCCATGGCCACAGGAATGAGTCTGACGCTGTGTTTCCTCGCACTGAGACACAGGAGGCCCGGAGCACGTTACATCCTCTGGCCTCGCATCGACCAGAAGTCCTGTTTCAAATCCATGCTGACGGCTGGTAAGTGCAGACCGTTTCAACCACTGATACTTTAGGATTAATTACATGCTGTTATAGTACAAACCCGATTCCAAAAAAGTTGGGACACTGTACAAATTGTGAATAAAAAAGGAATGCAATAATTTACAAATCTCATAAACTTATATTTTATTCACAATAGAATATAGATAACATATCAAATGTTGAAAGTGAGACATTTTGAAATGTCATGCCAAATATTGGCTCATTTTGGATTTCATGAGAGCTACACATTCCAAAAAAGTTGGGACAGGTAGCAATAAGAGGCCGGAAAAGTTAAATGTACATATAAGGAACAGCTGGAGGACCAATTTGCAACTTATTAGGTCAATTGGTCACATGATTGGGTATAAAAAGAGCCTCTCAGAGTGGCAGTGTCTCTCAGAAGTCAAGATGGGAAGAGGATCACCAATTCCCCCAATGCTGCGGCGAAAAATAGTGGAGCAATATCAGAAAGGAGTTTCTCAGAGAAAAATTGCAAAGAGTTTGAAGTTATCATCATCTACAGTGCATAATATCATCCAAAGATTCAGAGAATCTGGAACAATCTCTGTGCGTAAGGGTCAAGGCCGGAAAACCATACTGGATGCCCGTGATCTTCGGGCCCTTAGACGGCACTGCATCACATACAGGAATGCTACTGTAATGGAAATCACAACATGGGCTCAGGAATACTTCCAGAAAACATTGTCGGTGAACACAATCCACCGTGCCATTCGCCGTTGCCGGCTAAAACTCTATAGGTCAAAAAAGAAGCCATATCTAAACATGATCCAGAAGCGCAGGCGTTTTCTCTGGGCCAAGGCTCATTTAAAATGGACTGTGGCAAAGTGGAAAACTGTTCTGTGGTCAGACGAATCAAAATTTGAAGTTCTTTTTGGAAAACTGGGACGCCATGTCATCCGGACTAAAGAGGACAAGGACAACCCAAGTTGTTATCAGCGCTCAGTTCAGAAGCCTGCATCTCTGATGGTATGGGGTTGCATGAGTGCGTGTGGCATGGGCAGCTTACACATCTGGAAAGGCACCATCAATGCTGAAAGGTATATCCAAGTTCTAGAACAACATATGCTCCCATCCAGACGTCGTCTCTTTCAGGGAAGACCTTGCATTTTCCAACATGACAATGCCAGACCACATACTGCATCAATTACAACATCATGGCTGCGTAGAAGAAGGATCCGGGTACTGAAATGGCCAGCCTGCAGTCCAGATCTTTCACCCATAGAAAACATTTGGCGCATCATAAAGAGGAAGATGCGACAAAGAAGACCTAAGACAGTTGAGCAACTAGAAGCCTGTATTAGACAAGAATGGGACAACATTCCTATTCCTAAACTTGAGCAACTTGTCTCCTCAGTCCCCAGACGTTTGCAGACTGTTATAAAAAGAAGAGGGGATGCCACACAGTGGTAAACATGGCCTTGTCCCAACTTTTTTGAGATGTGTTGATGCCATGACATTTAAAATCAACTTATTTTTCCCTTAAAATGATACATTTTCTCAGTTTAAACATTTGATATGTCATCTATGTTATATTCTGAATAAAATATTGAAATTTGAAGCTTCCACATCATTGCATTCTGTTTTTATTCACAATTTGTACAGTGTCCCAACTTTTTTGGAATCGGGTTTGTATATATCGGGGGGGGGGGTGAAAACCAGAAAGGATTTTACAGGAGAGCTAAAACACAAATCTTACCATAATTTGATCTAACTTTATGTGCTGATTTTAATTGTTCATAATAAAATGTGTACACTCATGGATGACAGTCCTTTTGCCTTCATTTGAGCTTTCATTTGATATATATATATATTACATTTTCAGTTTTAGTCAATTTATGTGATTAAATGACTAACAAAAAAATACTCACAATAGCGATTGAAGTAGAAAAACTGGACGAATGCCTTGAAATATATCATTTGATCGAGATCTTGACGTGTGGCAACCGAAGTATAAGCGGAATAATTGACTCCGAGCCGTTGAATTATTATAAAAATAATGCTATTAAAAATAATAATAATTTTTCTAATAATTCAACGGCCCGTCGTCAATTATTCCTTACATGTTTTACAAGCAAATACCATTTTGGTCTTTCTGTCTCAATTTCTCATTTAACTCGGTGTAACTTGATGTTTCTTTGTAATTAATTTTGACATTTACTAGCGATTTCTCAGTGGAAGTTTCTCATTTTGTTTTCTCTACTCGTAAGAAAAGTCATTTAAACACATACAGTATGTTGTAGTTGCCCTTCGTGTGCTTAACGTACATTAGTGAAGATGAGAAGTTGAGTAGTTGTTCATCTGAAAGGCTTTGAGGCCGTGGTGATCGAGAACGTGCTGGAAGGAGATGAGCTGAGAACAAACCTGGAGGAAGTGCAGAGGAAGATCGAGGAGCTGGGAGCTCACAACATCCTGTGTGTCCACTCCACCACTTCCTGTTTCGCTCCACGAGTCCCTGACAGGCAGGTCAAAACCACTCAGAAAATAGACCCTTTCTTTACTATAAACATTTGGCTTGGATGATGTTTCTGGAGGCATGTATTAAAGAATAGCCTCCCCTAATAATAATAATAATTCTGTCATTATTTACTCTCATATTATATTTTTTATCTTATTTATGTATGTACAGTCAAACCAAAATGTATTCAGACACCTTCAACATTTCTCACATTATCAGTTTATTCACTGTAGTTTATAAAATGGTCATAAAATATGACGAGTTAAACCGTGTCAGAATAAATTCATAACTTTGATACAAGTGTATGTGATGAATTCTGCAGAATAGCTGTCAGCTGTTAAATGTAAGACACAATTAGATAACACTGCTTTAGGTCCAATTACCAAGCAATGCTTAATTGTGGAAAAAGGTGCAAAAAATGTGCAATTAAAGAAAAACACGTCAGCAAAACACAGTCAGGTCAAAATAATTTTTGATCCCATATTTGTCAGTTTTACTGGAAGTCCACTGTATGAAGTGTTTTTGGGTAAAATAACTCAGTTTAATTTATTCTGCTATCCTCACTTACATAAATGAACTATAGTGGCCTACAAAAAACTAAAAAAAAAAAAAATATATATATATTATTTTGGCCTAAAATTTTTATAGTAACAAAAATATCAAAAATTATATCTGGTGTCTGATATCTTTGGTTTGACTATGTATTTTATTTATTTATTCATGCATGTATTAATGGAGGCCTTAGACAAAAATGCCTGAATTTTGTAAATCTATTTATTTAGTAATTTAATTGATTTAAAATCTATTTATTTTGTTGTCTGTTTACAGGCTCGAGGAGCTTGCTGTTCTGTGCGCCAAGCATGATATTCCCCATATAGTCAATAATGCGTATGGGATACAGTCATCCAAGTGTATGCACCTTATTCAGCAGGTAACATGTCATCTTTTTTGAAACACACTGTGCTTTACTTCAGTGGAAGCGAGTTGGCTGAGGAAGTGTTTTCTAGGGAGCTCGCGTTGGGAGAATCGATGCCTTTGTCCAAAGTCTTGATAAAAACTTCATGGTCCCAGTTGGCGGTGCCATCATCGCAGGGTTTGATGAGAGCTTCATTCAGGAGATCAGTAAGATGTATCCAGGTATGCTTGTTCTCTGTAAACATGTTCTAGAGGAGTGATCTATGCACAACGTCTTTCTGAAATCTGTATGCGTTTAGTTGCAGATGCAATTGAAGAGTAAAAAACCGCAGTCCCTTTAACTACTGACTGCAATGTTTGTATAAGTAATTAAATAATGCTTAATTTTCAATACATGTGGATAAAAACAACTCTTAACAGTAGCTGACATTATGAAATTTACCCAACATCATCTTTTCTGGGTAATAAATTACATGCTACATCTCACTAGAGTCCACAAAATGCATCAGCCATATGACTACTTATCACTTTTGGAGGAAATGCACTTATTTACAGAGTTAGTATTTGACACAAAATGTATTTTATTTTATTTTTGCTTGTCTAGTGATGGGAAAAAGCTTGAGCAAAAATGCAATGCTGGGCATTATGAGTCAAAGTTTTTCCTGTTGTTCTCACACAAAGCCTATTCAATAAATGATTAAACTCTTTTCAGCTGTTTTCTGTGCCGTTTCATCGTTATTGTCTCATTGATGTAACAATATAATGTTAAATTAAGTGATATTATCACATTTTATTAGTAGTGTTAGATTATATAAAAAATATGCTTTGATAGGAACTTTTCTTAAATCCTTTTCTTGCATCTTTACTGATATTACAGTAATTATTTGTATTATTTGTGCTGAATTGTGTGGCAAATTCAAAACGTTCACTTGGCGTATAAAAAAATAGTGGCCATTTTTCCGAATTTTACCCTAATTTCACCCTGGTTTCCTACAGACATGTTAAAGGGTGAAGAGATGCTTGCATGCTTTTGTCTCTGAAGGTAAAACATGCTGAATATGTTCTGAGTGCATTTCTCAGTTCACACAGTAATATTGCTCCTGCATAAGCTGTCTCTAGCGATCGCGGAGGAGTTTTTAATCTCTGAAGGTAAAACATGCTGAATATGTTCTGAGTGCATTTCTCAGTTCATACAGTAATATTGCTCCTTCATAAGCTGTCTCTAGCGATCGCGGAGGAGTTTTTGTCTCTGAAGGTAAAACATGCTGAATATGTTCTGAGTGCATTTCTCAGTTCATACAGTAATATTGCTCCTTCATAAGCTGTCTCTAGCGATCGCGGAGGAGTTTTTGTCTCTGCTGGCTCCTGCATACAGTATCCCTCCCACCTTTCTCTGCACTGCAGAGGAAACCCCAAATACTCCTCCTAATATTGATCCTCTGAGTGTGCTAGAGACAGTTAGACGGGGGGGACGCACTTACAATTTGGTCCATTGTTACGTCAGCTCTGCTGCAGTTTTTCAGAGTGCCTGATGGTAGTTCACTAAAATACATTCTCATTTGCAACTCTTGAAAACAGAAAATGAATACCGTTTATGAAATGATTTTTACTGCAGAGGTTATCAAATCCATGTACTGTACATGCATCACGATCAGGGATGAAACAGTATTAAAAATCATGCTGACAGCAATAAACAGATTATTATTTTCAATGTTATGGCACATTTTATACAGTTAGTTTTTTAAAATAAATATTAAAAACTAAAATCGCTTACTTTAAATGTTGTGAATGTATTGCAACACAACATTGTATTTTGTTATTAAATTATTTGTGCTTTTAAAGATTAAGCATTAGATGCATATCTTAATGCAAATATGAGCATAAATAAAAACATGCAACATCTGTCCTTACCGCTACAATCTTTAAAAAACTGATAACTGTTATATTGTACAGGATGAAAACAAATTATATTCGTTTTGAGGTTTTGTTATTAAATTATTTGTGCTTTTAAAGTTTAAACGAATAGAAGCTAACCTAAATGCAAAAAATAAGCATGCATAAACTTGCAATATCAGTCAATGCCGTTAAATTCTTCTAAACTGTAATGGTACCGATGCACCATGCATCCCTGTTATGTTTGTACTCGACTCTCTTTATGAACTGCGGTTATGTACTAGAAGCGTTTCTTTGATGCACTACAGGATTGAGATGATGTGCTCTTGTGCAGGTCGAGCTTCTGCGTCTCCGTCTCTAGACGTCCTCATTACGCTGCTCACGCTGGGAGCCAGCGGCTACAAGAAACTCTTGGCTGAGAGAAAGGTGAAAACACTTTGAAACTCAATTTTTATTAACTTTGGATTATTGAGGTGTAGTTTCAGTGTTAATTTAGTATTATTTATAGACTTTTAGTGTTATCAATATTTTACATTTGTCATTTTTTATTAGTTTGTTATACATCTAAAAATTTTTTTTTTTTTTTTTTTTTCAGTTCATCTGGTATTTCTGATGTAATTAAGGCAGCCTTTATATTAACAAAAATGGGACTGTTGAAATATTAAATAAAAACAACAGTTGATTATGATTTCAAGTAGGGATGCAGCGATTAACCGGTTTTACTATTAACCGCGCTTTAAAACATCACGGTTAATTAATTGTAAAGGTTCCGCTAAACCGAGTGTTTCTGTTGCATGGAACGGAACTGTTGCAGCTTGCGCAAAATGAAAACAAAGTTACACGAGCGGTGCATCATCTTAAAATGACGTGCTTATCAGAGACACGGAGGCTACTACACACACTAGATTAACTGTGACAGAGGAACCAAACAGCGATTATTTCCACCAGAGAATGTCTGAAGTCGATAGTGGTGGGACCATTTTGGGTCAAGAATGTCCAGATCGTCATTTAAATATTGCCGTAAAAATTGCTCTTAAAGAGTATACATAAGGGATAATGCACAGCTAGCCAACCTGTTCTCGTTGTGAAATGCACGACGTGAAGGCAAGGATCACCTGATACGAAGTTCGTTAGCTCTAGCATTCTGTCCGCTTCAGACAGAGATGACATAGTGCGGAGAGAGAGAGAGAGAGAGAGAGAGAGGCAGGCTACCGTTGCATGTGTGAATTAGTCCACCTGCATCTGCGCGTCACTACAAACAATGAAGATTTGAAGTTTAGTTATTTAAACAGTCATTTTACTCCCTAAGAAACAAGTTTCTGTCCTCCTAAATGTTTGTGTGGGCAGATCTCGATCTCACAAACCAAAATAATAGACATGACTTTCTCAGGCCATACATAAAATCAGATGAATAAAGATTATTAAAATGAATAAGTATGGATGACAATAATAGTTCAGTTTATTCCCCTCATTAGTAACAGTGACCTCTGTGGGATAAATAGTTAGTATTTGTAATATTAATAATAATAATTAAAATATTTTTATTAACTAAAATGGGACTGTTGAAATATTAAATAAAAACCAGAGATCGATTGATATATCGGTTTACTGAGATTTTTCCTGATATTTAAGCGTTTTACCATAATCGGATATCGGTTTTGTATTCCCATCCAAGTGCACACACACCTGGAGCAGTGGACACACACACACACACACACACACCTGGAGCAGTGGACACACACACACACACACACACACACACATCAGTGGACACACTCACACACACACACACACACACACACTTGGAGCAGTGGGTACACACACACACACACACAAACACACTCACTCAAACACACTTGGAGCAGTGGACACACACACACACACACACACACACACACTGGAGCAGTGGACACACACACACACACACACACACACACACCTGGAGCAGTGGACACTGTTCACTCAGGAGAAGCTCCAGCGCGGCCACCGCATGTAACTTTATACAAGATTCACTCGTTTGAAACACGCTAAATTATATTAACATTTACTATAGAACCATTATTTCACCAATAAACATCACAATAAACATCTCTATCTAAATTAATTATTTATTATCTCCGCAAGCGATCGCAGTTTGAGTTTAGTTCTGTGTAAATAGATAAACCGTGCTGTGAGCAGTTTTCATAATTTAGACAAAAACATTTTAATAATTCTGATAAAACATTCCAGTTAAGAAATGCAATAAAATACGATGTTTTGTTTGTTATAGCTTATTTCAATATTCCAGAGAATATTATTCAGTGAATTATTCTTCACTCTTTAGTCTATTAAACAGCGTTTAAACCTAAAACTGTAGTTTAAAATGAATTTATATGACTTCTGTCCTTTATTTTCTCCATTTGAATACATTAGACATTCTTTTGCTTATTGTTAATATCAGTGTTGCTGATGATGCTTTTTATAAATACAATGTTTTTATTGTTGTAATTTGAAGATTAAATTTTACATGAAAGAATGTTAATTTTCAACAGTTTGTTGTTGTTGTTAAGACGACTGAAAGAAGGAAAAACCAAAGTGAAGAATGGACTTACTTCAGTTATTTATTTACTTTATAACAGTTAATAAATATCGGTTCTGCATATCGGTTATCGGGTACATAAACACGCAAATAATCGGTATCGGTTCTAAAAAAATCTATATCGGTCGATCAATAATAAAAACTACAGTTATTTGAGTGGATGGGGGAGGGGGGATTAAGGAAATATGATTTCAATGTACGTTTTTGTTTTGTGTGTGTTTTAGCATTTCAATGAAGTCAGATTTAGTATAATTCAAGTAATTGAAAGTCATTCCATTGGAAGTTAACTGAGGCCCGCTGGTATAGAGACAGCTGTGAACGTTACCCAATGAGACTCCAGCACATGCAGGAAAACACCATTAAGCTTCATGAGATGAGAAACTTACAGAGCTTAGTGATTCACTACTAATGCATCCGGATTATTAATAATTTACATTCTTCGTTGACCAGATAAGATGTTCTCTGCGGGCAAAGTACGTTTCTAACATGTTTTAGCCAAAGGAGAATGAATTTCTGGACTGTAACCTTGTGAAAAAGAAGTGCACTTGAGCATACTTTTACAAAGAGTACTTCAGAAATAATGCATTTTAAAAGAATATACTTAAGTATGAACTGAATGTAATGTTTTGAGACACTTAATTGCAAATAAATGGAAATCATTATAGTTTACATTCATATTAAATGCAATTAGCAGCTTTTTTGACCCGCTTAAGTTGGTCTTGTAGCCTAAATACGTGATCATGTAAGTTTATAATTATTTCTATTGTCTTTATAATATGGTTAAAGTACTGCTGAATGTACTTAAAAGCATTTATGGTAAACTAAAATATGTTAATGTAACTTTTTATTGAGACTTGTATGTCATGTATTTAAATATATTTGTTTTTGCACGTTTGTAATGCAGTTGCAATTTAATACTTTTAAAGTATATTAACTGTAATGTCGATTAAAACACTACAGTTAAAATTATAATCAAGTATTACAATTCTAGCATTTATTAGCATTTAAAAATGTATTTAAAGTAAAACTTTTTAAACGTGTACTTAAGTGTGTACTTAAGTGACGAAAGCGTCTCTCTTTACATTTCAGTTGGCCTTTTATTTTATTTTAATAGTATTACATCTGCATGTTTTATAAAAAAAAAAAAATTTGATTTACGTACACTACAAATTCAATACAATTAAGCACACTTAATTTTCACAAGGATGATTATACACTAAGTAAACAATATTTATACTTTTTTTTTTTTTTTTTTTACTTCTGCAAAATTTGGTGCCATAATTCTAGAGTATTGTGGGTCTTTGCTAGGTTGTTGCTATTTGGTTGCTAGGGTTTTCAAACTGGTTGCTAGGGTAAATTTCATATGCATAATGTTAGCTTCTACATATTATGAACCCTCAAGGACTCTGTGTTTTCATACTGTAGATCTCAGAAGTATTACTAACAGCATCATAACAGGGGTCCATAACCTTAGGGCCTCCTACAGTTCATTTGTAATTGATCCCAGTGGTGGACGCAGCTCTGCCAACACAGCTCATTCTGTGATGCAATTATACTAAAGCTTCAGATGGGAAAGCAGCTGCAGATCGCATCAGGAGAAAGCTGGGATGGCTGGAGAGGGAAGCAGGTGCTGGGCTTACTGTAGGCCAGCAGACACAGAAATGCAGCATTAGCAGAAAACAGAGTGTGCGACAGAAAAAAGAATTAGCTGTGGAGAGCTATTTATAACTGTAGTTTTGTACCTGCAGGAGCTGTATGGTCACCTGGCGCAGGAGCTGAGCGCTCTAGCTGAGAGACACGGGGAGAGACTGCTGCATACGCCACACAATCCAATATCACTGGGTGAGGAGTCATGCATCATGTGTAGTGCAATGTCATATGAGTAACAGTTCAGAAAACAAGGATTTCAGGAGTACGTTTTCTCTGTAAATAAAAATGATTCTAAAAACAGCTTTTGCATGTCCCCCGAGAGTCAGGGTTTGGCTGGTGAGCGTGAGCCTGTTAGTCCCCGCTGGCAGACCCTGTAACTACACCATCTGGCCAAGCAGAGCATCTTCCTCTATTATAAGTGGCCTTGTATTTAGACTGAATATTTGTTTTGATGTGCAACATATAAAATGCACTTTTTATATTAACATTTTCTACTAACATTTTCAGTATGAAAAAGTGTCCCACTTGGGTTTTGTAGTGCTGTGAAAAAAGAAGTGCGTTCTTGTGGCTTTAAAATTTAAAAGCTATCAGCCAATAATCCTTTAGTAATTTCCATGAAGTCAAATTAATGTTTATATAATGTGTGCTTTAATGTGTGCTTTAATTGTATAGCAACAGTTTGGACATTCTAACATGGTGTTCTGAAATGTGATCAAAGAGAAATGCAAATTTTGTTTAAGCTATAATGATATTCTGGTCTGCAGAAAGCAGCTGAACACCTTGGTGTGACTTTAAATGAGCCACAAACTCACACCAAACACCAATGACTTTCATTATATAACACACCCCTTCTTTTGGAGAAAAAGGCACTTCCAAACTGTTATAAGACAGAATCAAAGAGAAATGATGATTCTTTAAAATTTCTTGGCTGGTCTGCAGAAATAGCAAACAGTCAATTATCTCCGAGCCACAAACTCCACTCACCAAACACCAATCCAACCAACGAACAGAGGGCGGGCTGAGAGCATTATATAAGACACCCCCTTCTTTTGAAGAGAAAAAGGCGCTTACAAACTGACCGAATGATTGTATTAGGTTAGGGAAATCAAAACGACATGGGATGCGTATTCCGCTCTGATGTGGAGAATATTCTTTGATTCAAGAACAAGAAGAGTTAATATAGCAAACCAGCTCCCAGATTATCTCCGGCTCCGCTCCAGGTGATGTTGTGGCCGTCCACATATAATGAGAGGGCGGGCTGAGAAACTGGGGAGGCCAAAGTCAAGCACCGAATGTTTGTGTCCCCTTGGTTGCCCTCAGATCAGGAGGCAGCAAAACTCGGTCTGTGTGAGAAGCTTGGCGTGCAAAGATCCAGGGATTGGAGGGGAAGTTCAGCCTTATTTTTGTTCCCGGCAAACTCAATCCAAAATGAAGAGTGCCAACAAGAAGAGTGTTTGGTTCACATTTTGTCGTTGAAAATGTTGTGGCCCTACAAATGATGGTTTTGGGATACACGGGTTTGGTTATTAACAACTGTTACATCGTCATAGGGAGGCCAAAGTCCGGCAAGGCGATAATTGTGATTGTGTCAGCTCTTGGTTGCCCTCAGATGAGAAGGAGGCAGCAAAACTCGGTCTGTGTGCTGCATCGTGCATTATATGGAGGGGAAGTTCTTATTTTTGGTAAATGAGTTTAAACTTGGATTTGTCAATCCAAAATGCCCTTCCAGACTTGTGAAGCAAAGCGAAGTACAGACTATACATAACCATGCTAACAAACTGACTTGTCGTTGACGAGGCACACGTCGAACAAATAGTTTGGTTATTAACTAAAATTAATTTCGTACTTAAAAATTGTCACCTCTGTTGCAACAGTTTTGAAGTGTATGAAATGACTGAGCCGGCACATAACATGTACATAACCAAACGTTGGTGTTTGGAGATTGGCTTAGGGTACACCAATGTTTTAATCCTCCAGAGGTGTTCAAGCTGCTTTCTGCAATCCTCCCCACCCCACACGAGAGAGGAAACGCTTCCACACTTAATCATCATTTCTCTTTGCTTGTCTTAACACAGAGACACTCTGTCTACGAAGCAAAGCGAAGTAGTACTGAAAAGGGTATATAACAAACTTAGAAGCACACAATAAAATCATTATATACTGTAAAAATTAAGATTTGTACTTGGAAATTATTTCCACCTCTGTTGCAAAACCTATTAGAAGGGGGGGGGGGGGGGACAATACTTTTGTAGAAGTATTGGTGTTTGGTGATATTTTAAAAACTACTTTTAGAGTTTTTGTCTCAAGGTTGTTTAAAAATGTCACACCAGAGGTGTTCAGCTTAAGTGACTTAAATCATTTCTCTTTGAGACATTTTTAGGATAGAAAAGGGTCATGATTACTTGACACACTTAAGTACAGTTTTAAAAAGTGACAAACCTTTGAAGGGGGGGGGGGGGGGGGACCCAATAATATAGTGTATATTTTAAAAACACATTAAAGTTTAAAATGAAAGGCAGTTTAAGTACATTTTAAATAGTTTTAAGTTTAAATCACATTAAAGTACACTTATGTTGATGTGTTGACTAACATACTAAAGCACATGTAAAACATTACATAGAAATGTTAATATATTTTAAATGTACTAAAATGCAACCTCACTACAGATGTGTAATTACAAATATACTTAAAAAAACTACTTTAAAATTTTAACAGAAATTATTAATCATAAATGCTTGTACACTTTGCAGTGCACTTTAACCATATTTCCAAGAAGTAATTATGAAATTGCATATAAAGATATACCTAAAGACCTACTTAAATGAGTCAAAAAACACTCTAAAATTCAGCTAATTGCATTTAATATAAATGTAAAGAAATACATTTTCATTTTATTGCAATTAACATGCAATTAAGTGTCTGAAAGCATTACATTCAGTTCACACTTAAGTATTATTTCTGTGATAAACACTCTTTATAAATGTATGCTAAAGTGCATTTCTTTATAATAAGGGGAGTGCTGTCATGATATTCGAAGATGTTATTAAATCCATACAAATGTTTGAGAAGCAGTCTGATGAGTTGTCCTGTGCTCTCCAGCGATGTCTCTGAACCGTCTCCAGACTCACGGCACCGCAGCCGTCACACAGCTGGGCTCAATGCTCTTCACCAGACAGGTGTCTGGAGCCAGGTGAGCTGCTGACCGCTCCGTCACCTGTATGCATTTGTTGACCTCTACTTTAACTTGAAAGCAAACATGAGAAACATATGTGAACTCAGTCATGTCAAGTTCACACAGGTGTTCAAGTAGAGAAGGAACATGCTCCACTGTGACTACATACCTAATTGTATGTCTCTTGTAATATAATACATAGCCTCACTAACTAACCTAACTTTTAGGTAAAATTTTGTGATAGAGAAATGTGCTTGTTTTCCAGAAAAACGACAGCTTGCAATTTAGTATATCTTATACTAGATGACTGATTTAATGTTAAATCCCAAAGCAATATTTTATCTTCTCTTACAGGAATAGTTCAGCCAAAAATGAATATTTGCTGACAATGCACTCTCAGGTCATCCAAGATGTAGATGAGTTTGTCAGAACAGATTTGGAGAAATGTAGCATTACATCACTTGTTCATCCTCTGCAGTGAATGGGTGCCGTCAGAATGAGAGTCCAAACAGCTGATAAAAACATCACAATAATAATATCAATAAAAAGCCAGGATGGACTCCGGTCCATCAATTAACATCTTGTGAAGCCAAAAGTAATAACAAACCCATCATTAAGACATTTTAACATTAAACTGTTGCTTCTGTCCAAAATACCAGTGCATAATCCACAATAACACTTCCTTCAGTGAAAAGTTCATCCCGTGTTGTTAATCACATCAAAATCCATTTATAGATCTGTTTTTGCTTGTAAATGATATGTGCATATTTATTTCCTGATTCAGATGAGATTACTTTTTTTCAGTGGAGGAAGCATCATCACAGATAGAGGACGTTTATTAGTCATAAACGACAGTTTGAAGTTTAATCGTTTAATACAAACACGTGTTGTGATGTTTTTATCAGCTGTTTGGACTCATTCTGACGGCACCCATTCACTGCAGAGCATCCCATTGGTGAGACACTGATGCAATGTTACATTTATCCAAATCTAGTCCCATGAAGATGCTCGTCTACTTAAAAAAAAAACTAAAAAAATCATCAATTTAAAATTTTTGGCTGAACTATTCCTTTAATATGTTCTGCTGGACATTAGTTGACCTGCTGTAATATTGATGAAAGCTTCTTTCTGCTGTCCGCTTTCATTATTTAAATGGCAGTCATTCTCAAGGGTTCATCCTGTAGCATTATCCTCTCCACCTGCTTTTACTCTGTCACAGACGATGCACTCTATCCGCAGTGAATAAATATGACGGGAGGATTTAAGTGTCTGCAGTGAATTTAGAAAGAGCAAGGACAACTGAACTCTGCTGGAAAATAACCGCTGTGTATCGCCTTTAACAGAGAGACTCGGTGTCCTCATCAGTCTTTTAGAGCACCAGTTTGATTGATCATCACTGGCTAGAAATTAATCATCGTAATGGTAATATTAGGATGGCACAATTAATGGAGAACATTGTATTAATAGTCCAAATGACATGCCCTTAGATAAAGTGAAAAAGTGAATCTGAATTCGGTTTGGATTCTGGGTTCAATTTGTACATTATACTTTTTTTAAAAGTGCACTTAAGTGTGTTAAAGTGTGTTAAAGTGTATAAGTGTGTTAAACAAGTCACTTAAGTGGCCTTTTATTTCATTATTATGATTTTTTCTGCAAGTAGTTTAAAAAAAATCTACTTTTAAGATTATAAGTGCACACTCAGTACAATTAAGTGCCCTTTTTTCACAAGACTTGTTCATTGGTGTAATATTTCATTGCAGGGTCGTCCCGCTGGGTGTGGAGCAGACCGTGAGCGGACACACGTTTCGCGGCTTCATGTCGCACGCAGACGCCTATCCGTGCCCGTACCTTAACGCCGCCTCTGCTATTGGAATAACCAGAGATGATATAACACTGTGCATCAAGAGACTCGATAAATGCCTCAAGAGCCTTAGCAAAGAAGCTCCTGCGGAGAAGAGTGAGTCCGGATCACCAGCTGAAGATGCGGACGGCCAAACCGTGCCCTGATGCTCTGGTTACATAGGAATCATGTTTTCATCATTTGATCTTGTGGCAATTACCTCGTGTGTGAATGTTGATATGGCCACAAATGCATTTGTTTGTTTTCTCCATGTTCAATAAATGCATTTAAGAAAATACAAATAATTATAATAAATAAATAAAAATCTGTTTGTGTACCAAACCCTATATTTATATAGATTTTAATAGACTCGTTCTCATCTCAGGCACTTGGAGACAAGCTAGTTCTATTAATGACTGTCCTTAAAATTAATATACAAATATTAAGCAGCATATCAATGCAGGACGCTCATAAACTTCAGTTAAAGCTCCCATTTAATTGTTTAGATTTGTTTATTTTCAGGTTGTTTCACTTTGCACTAATACTTTTGATATATATTGATAAATATTTAGAATTTTTTTATTTAAAAAAAAGAATAGCATTAAAAATGTAGTTATTTTTGAGGACATATGTTTAACGTTAAACAGTAAACTATTTCCCATTGCTGTCCTACTTTCCGGTGAGCATATATTCCTTTAATAAATGGACATTTAAGCTGTACAGCGCGATCACTTTCAGAGGAGCGTGTAAAGTGCTAACTCAGGAACACAACAGTGCAGTGTTTTTAATAACCTCTGTTGTGTGACGTAGCAGAGGAAGGTGCACAGTCTCTGTTTACGCGTGAGAGGTGTTGAATCAGCTTTGCTCACACTTCACTGTAATGCGTTTAATATGCAGTCGAGCAGTATTTCTGTGAGATCAGCCTCTGCTGTTCTCTACAATCCTTCTGTCTCCGTCCTCCAGCGATCTCTCCTGCGCTCATATCCATCTGTTCAACAACCTTTATCTCTTCGTAATAAACTCTACTCTTACTGTTTATCTCGCTTTTGCTGATACAGCTTTTTACAACCACTTAGGCTACACTTATTCAATTCCTCTCATCATCATCAATCACGGTGTTTATGACTTTGCTCTTAAAGCATCACCATATTTGCCTACATGAAATATGTATACTAACATACAAATACAATATCAACCAATATATCCCCTCTACAATGTATATTGTTATTGGCTTTACTGACATATTTGTATTTTATTGAACATGCATTGATTCAGATTAAATTAAGTTGGTTTGGTTCTAGCCCTGTTTGAGTAAACAAATGACAAACATAGGCATCTAATATAAAACAACAATAACTGCAATTGGCTTTAAAACTCTCAAACCAATAGCAAATCTGTTTCTCTCTAATATAAAAGCTCATTATAAAAGCCAGCTCCAGATGCTTTATGCTTAATGTTGTTACTCCGTCATCAGTATCTGAGGACCGTGTTTCATTGACTAATCACCTACTTTAACTTCCATTGTTTGAAAGCAGTAATAGAGCAATCTGCTGCCAAAAGCACTTCCTGTCATGTTTGTGTTTTCCACACCGTTACCGTCAGATAATGCATGGTTTTAGATAGATGTAAGCATGCTGACTATCTGACAACAGCGAGACCGTCAAACTGCAAAAGAACCCACAAGAAGAGTTTTGTGGCTTTGGTGACAAAATACATATTTAGGTTGTGTTCTAAAGCCCCACATTTATAGTAATAGAAGCTTGTGAATAAAAATACAATAATTAAAATATCTATTTAATAATAATAATTAAACTAACTAATAGTGATTTTTTTTAAATGTGTATACTGTAAAAAAAAACTAATAATTTAAATAAACCTGATTGCTGGAGGATTTTTGTAGAATAAATTTCACTCTACTTCAAAATGTCACATTTAATTCAAAGTGTGACTTAATATTTATTTGCAATTATTTGTGAAATGTACTCGCAATTTGTGAAAATGAAAAATTAGCAGTTTTCTTGATGCCACAGAAGTTCTCTGAATGCAAAATGTGTTTTTTATAATCAATAAAGCAGATATAATGTGTCAGATATTTCTGAAGAGTGAAAAAAAAGATTTTGGCAATACATTTAACAATACTTTAGCACCGTATAATGGTTACATATTTTTTTCAAAATCATAATATATTTTAAATAAATAAAAAAATATCTCAGTCCCTGTAAACATATAATGTTCACTGTTACATTGTTACTTGCAATAGCTATATTTCTGGCTATATGTTCAGACTATAACACAATAGAAATACAGCAAACTGTTTATGGCCGTAAGGTTATTGTTTTTTACTTGATTTAATGACCATAGCCTCAGCATCTTGTTTCAGCAGGAAATACATCAACACAGGGAAGAAAACAGCACTGGGGGTGATTTCATGTGGACTTTGAAGAGGAAAAGTCTCTCCATTCTCTAAAATGGCAGAGAAATGTTCATATTTGTATCAGAACGACTGCACATATTTCAGGACTCCTGACTGAACTTGTGCTAGTTTAATAGCTGTAACAGTAACCCCCACCGAGGCTGTTTAACCAGCATCCACCGTCGTTGGGCGCTCTAATAAATAGTCGCATCCTGAGAGGAGAGACTGCTGATGTCAGGAGCTTCAGTGCTGCATTGACTGCTGCTGCAGCGTGGATGAAGAGCCAGAGCTGCTCCGGATTCACTCAACATGCAGACCGTCGTGACCACAGCGGCGCTGCTTATATGCCTGGCTGCTTCAGGGGACGCGGCGAAACGGGTTTTTAAATGTCTTTCCTCGTGTAGCTGCTCCAAGGAGTCGATTATCTGCGTCGGGTCTTCGAATGTCCCGCGATTCATCCCCAACGATGTCAGTTCACTGTGAGTCCGTATGCGCTTCTGTATTAGATCAGGCTACTCTCGTGTTTGAAGCTGGACATATAGCATTACAGGACGATTGTAGTACACAATCATGCATATTGCGGTTATATTTCTATTGTAATGTATGTAACAGGGTCTCGTTTTGTGTCATGAATGACTCATATATGACTGGTGTTTTGCAGGAGTATTGTGAATGGGACCTTCTCTGAGGTTAAGGAGGCGATGTTCTCACACATACCATTCTTACAGTTACTGTAAGTGAAGTCTATCTGACTAAGCACATGTGTATGACATGATAATAGGCGCGTTCGACTTTAAGCGCTGCATAGAACGATCAGTGTATGACATCAAAGTACCGCGAGAGCGATAAGAGAGCAGATGCGTTCGAATGGCCCTCGCGGTACTTTGATGTCATACACTGAACGTTCTATGCAGCGCCGAACACGCTTATTAATTCACTTTGGAAACCGATTCTGGTAAACTATGCAGTTGTTTAGAATTTGTAGATTTTTTAGAAGAACATTGCTCTGCCGTTTTAGTCGTATTTGCTTTAAACGAAGACCTGTCCCATCTTAACTGTATAGAAAAGCTGTCTAAATGTATCATTTTTATTAAAGGTAGTTTTGATACATTTACACGGTATTGCAAAAATAGTATTTTAATATTTACCAAATTATGCAGAAGTCTACTGTGTGTAAACAAAAAAGAGGCGCTCTACTAATTCTACCAAGCGCCCGCCTCCCGCGCCGGAGTCCCGGGTTCGCGAACTGTAGGGGGGGGGTCAGTTTTGCACAGTTGGCCCTACTAGTGTGGGATAACCTCAAAACAGACTGCTTTCTGGATTCAATTAGCTGTTCATCACATTGAACAATTAATTAAACACGTTTTGTCCTCAGTTATTTAGCTCTGGAATGCAGTGTACCTCAACTAAGCACGTGAAGGTGACCGGTGATAAATAGAAAGGCCCTTTTCACTCTAGCTATTAAATAGTCAGGGCATATTTGCCGTAAACCAAAATCTTCTGCTGATTATCTGTCCCATTTTACTTGAAAAATGTAAAATATTTCATTTATATAATAGTGTTTTGATAAATTAGCAGTTTGCATGGTATTGCAAAAAGAAAACGCCTACCAAATCATGCCAATTCTAGCAAAATATCTACCAAAAATCTACCAAAAACTGTCAGGTTTTGCACAGTAGTGTTGGATAACCTCACAAACAGACTGCTTTCTGGATTACATTAGCTGTCAAATGTTAGATTTAAGAATATGTTGGCCTGTACAATAATGCATCCATTTGAGTAGGAGTCTTACTTGGCATATTGAACGATTTATTAAACACATTTTGTCCTCAGTTATTTAGCACTGGAATCCAGTGTACTCCTCAACTAAACACGTTAAGGTGACCGATGATAAATAGAAAGGCCTTTCTCACTCGCCCCTCTATCTATTTAATAAGTCAGGGAACATTTGCTTCCAGATAGTGACGGTTTTCCTCCCGTTCACTTTTTGACACTGAGAACACAGTGACTGATGACTTTCCATGCTGTCATTGGCGTATTGAAGGATGTCAGCGATTTGATACACTGACGTAGAGATATAGAGAAGTATGTGCCTGTCCTGGCACTCATCGACAGTGACAGGGCACTTTTGATCTATGTGTATTGCACTGCAATGTAAACAGCCTGAGTTGTAATAATCACAGTAACAATGACTGTGGCTGTAAACTCTACAGCTTGCTGAACTCCAATGCCCTCACTACAGTAAGAGATGATGCATTTTCTGGCCTTCCGCACCTGGAGTACCTGTAAGTCTTCTTGAATTGCTCATTTACTCTTTTAAAGAGGTATCATTTTATAGACACATGGCTATTGTAGTCATGTTGTTTAAAGAACCTACGGTCTTTTAAATTAATAAATGGTTTTTAAATGAATAGTTTAACTAAAAATGAAAATACTTTACTCCCTCTCAGATCATCCGGGATGAAGATGAGTTTGTTTCTTCATAGGAACAGATTTGGAGAAAAGAGAGATTTGCATTACATTTCTTGCTCACAAATGGACCCTCTGAAGTGAATGGGTGCCGTCAGAATGAGAGTCAAAACACTGATAAAAACATCACAATAATCCACACAACTCCAGTCCATCAGTTTAAGCAACGACTTAAAGTTAAAATACCTTAATGATGGATTTATTTAGTAGAAAAATGCCGTTTTTGGCTTCACAAGACATTATCTGATGGAGTGGAGTGGTGTGGATTATTGTGATGTTTTTATCAGCTGTTTGGACTCTCATTCTGACGGCACCCATTCACTGCAAGTGATGCAATGCTACATTTCTCCAAATCTGATGAAGAAACAAACTCATCTACATCTTGGATGGTACATCTTTAAGTAAACTCTTTATGTAAGAGAAAAATAAAGCTGTGAGGTTTGAATGTTTACATATTGAATTTAGTTTTTTTTTTACACATATTTAATATAAATAAATGTGTTTCTTACTAATTGTTTTAATAGTTTCTTCAGTTAATTATACTTATGTTTCCTTTTCATGTCCACTGACCTTCATCATTTATTTACATTCTACTCTTAATTGTCTCTCCATTCTTTAGGTTTATAGAAAACAACAAGATTGAAACAACATCAAAATACTCATTCAGAGGACTTCGGGATTTGACTCATCTGTACGTTTAATCATATTAAACGAACATGCATCTGCCAATTATTTGTGTGGTCCTTTTCTCTGAAGTGTTGCTGTATTCCTCACAGGTCTTTGGCAAACAACAACATTAAAGCTTTGCCCAGAGATATATTCATTGATCTGGACTCATTGATAGAGCTGTGAGTCTGAGTTCTTAGCAATAACTGTATTATAGTATAGTGCATTGAATATGATAATACATGTTTTTAAGCCTACAGAGATGTACACTACTATATAATTAGGTCAATGTTTATTGATGTTTTCTTGCAGAGACCTGAGGGGCAATGTCTTTGAGTGTGACTGCCGAGCGAAGTGGCTGATGATGTGGTTAAAGAGCACGAACGCCACTGTATCAGACGTGCTCTGCACCGGTCCTGACGAGATGAAGGGCAAACGGCTCAATGACATGGCGAGCTTGCATAACGAATGCATCTCTACAGGTATGTGAATGAGCACGTGCATGCTTGGTAGTGTGTTTGGAAGATTTCTCAGACTGTAAATCCAGTTCATTGTATTGTGTTTGTTATTTATAGCTATTTACCAGATTTGTTATGCTATAAATCCACTTCATTGTATTGTGTTTGTTATTTATAGCTATTTACCAGATTTGTTATGCTATAAATCCACTTCATTGCATTGTGTTTGTTATTTATAGCTATTTACCAGATTTTTCAGACTATAAATCCACTTCATTGTATTGTGTTTGTTATTTATAGCTATTTACCAGATTTTTTATACTATAAATCCAGTTCATTGCATTGTGTTTGTTATTTATAGCTATTTACCATATTTTTCAGACTGTAAATCCAGTTCATTGTATTGTGTTTGTTATTTATAGCTATTTACCAGATTTTTTATACTATAAATCCAGTTCATTGCATTGTGTTTGTTATTTATAGCTATTTACCAGTACATTGAGATACTTTGGTAAAAATAAAGTTTTAAGTCAACATGAAATGTATTCAACATATCGGTTTTCTAAATGCATGTGATCATATTGTGAACATTTAATGGGTGCATATGTTTAATTTTTTTTTTATTGACCTTGTAATTTCATAACTGAATGTTCTAGTGAAATGACTTCTCTCTGGTGACGTATGCTGGACTTCTCCAATCATTTAGTCTGCTTAAATTCACTCCTGCAAGCTCACGCTGGATCTGAAAATCCAATCTAGAACCAAGTCCTGCCCTATATATTTGTTTCTGTATGGAACTAAAAGGAAGAAAGGATCTGTTGTTATTCACTCTTAAAAATAAATGGCTTTTGAAGCAATGCCATAAAAGAACCATTTTTGAGCTGCTCAAAGAATCTTTCATTAAACAGTTCTTAAAGAAAACTATTTTGTATAAAGAACATTTTAATATTCTAAAGAACCCTTTTTCATGACAAAGCACACTTTTGTGGAATGGAAAAGTTCCATGGATGGTAAAGTTCTTAATGGAACCATTGATGCCAATAGAGGACCTTTATTTTTAAGAGTGAAATATATATATATTACACTCTACCGTTTCATCGTAACGTTAAAGGCCGGGACACACCAAGCTGACAGTCGTGTTTTGTAGTGTTTGTGGGCTCTTGTCATGCTCACATCGGGAGGAGTATACCTAATTCGGCATGATGAATATCAGTATGCAGTCGGCTGTAGTCTGTGTGGTGTGTTCAAGCACAGCTTTTTGGTCCAGCTGATTCAATGCGACAACACTTTTGGTTTCTGTACACACTAGTTCTTAGAAGTCAGCTTGGTGTGTCCCGGCCTTAAGAGACGATGGATTGGGATGTGTTCGTCCAACAGGTGCATATATCTGAACATTTACAGCTTGGGCATATTTCACTAGCTGCGTTTCCATCCACCTATTTTTATGCGCATTTTAGAATGTCGCATAAAAAAACTTTGGATGGAAACGGCAAGATGCGCATAAATTATAAAAATGCGCATAAAAAACATATGCGCACATTTGAGTAGGATAAACTTTTTATCCAGTAAGAAAAAATGCACAAACTCTGATGGAAACACATTTACCAAATAAATCCCTCCATGCTCATCGAAAAAGTCATGTGACTTTGCACTATGAGACAGGGCAGTCGCTAGTGGGGTGAAAGGTGGTGACGAACATACAAATTTAAACAATTTCAAACAGGTCCCACTGGTACAACCTGCACCGGGGCCCCACAAGCCCAGCTACGGCCCTGCTATGAGACGGGATAACTTGACTAATCTAATAATTAAATCATCTCGTTCACAGCATCTATAAGTTGTTCTGAAAAGCCTGAGGAAAGTCTGTTATCAAAGTATTTCTGTATAATTGTCTTACACGACTGTGTTCCCAAACAGCAGCAGCCGCCTCCGAACGCAGTGACAGCATTTATTGTGTCTCGTCTGCTCTCTCTGAGGCACAAATCATTTATATCATACATGAAAACTATTATATTCAGTGGCTTCTTAGTGATATTTAGTGCCACAGTTTACCAGGAAGTGACGATTTTGTTCTCTTTGACTCGTTGGATGGAAACAGTGCTTTATTTGCATATGTTTTATGCGATATTCAAATTTTGCGCATAAGTTAAATTTGAATATTTGGATGGAAACATAACTATTGACATGCATCATGTCTTACAAATAATACTTGCCTTGTCTATCTCTTTAGGGTTTTTCTGTAGCAGTTGTGAGATGCAAAACTCAGTTACTAAGATGTGATTTTACCATATGTTGTCCAGATTTTATTCCACTCCACTCGGTGTCTACGGAGTCTTTGTCTGTGGACACATTCTCCCACAAGAACGACGTGTACGTGGCCATCGCTGCTCCCAACATAGAGAGCTGCATGGTGCTCCAGTGGGACCACATCGAAATGAACTTCAGGACTTACGACAACATCACAGGTACAGTCATGGTCAAGCCATCACATGAAGGATTGCGTACGGCCAAATCTCATGCAGTGTGTTCTCTTTCAGGTCAGTCCATAGTTGGCTGCAAGTCTGTGATCATCCAGGACCAGGTGTTTGTCATCGTTACTCAACTCTTTGGTGGTTCCCACATTTACAAGTTTGATGAAGACCAGAGCAAGTTCACAAAGTTCCAGGACATTGAGGTTTCCAAGATTTCCAAGCCGAATGACATCGAGACCTTTCAGATCGGCAACGACTGGTTCTTCATCATCGCTGACAGCTCAAAGGCTGGACTTTCTACTCTATACAAATGGAACGACAAGGGCTTTTACTCCTACCAGTCACTTCATGAATGGTTTCGTGATACCGATGCAGAGTTTGTGAATTTGGACGGTAAGGCCCATCTTATCCTAGCGAGCCGTTCCCAAGTACCAGTCATCTACCAGTGGAGCAGGAGCACTGAGAAGTTTGTCTTGCATGGAGAGATCCCAAACATGGAAGATGTAGTCGCTGTCAAGGCCTTCTGGATCAAGGAGGATCTTTATCTGGCCATGACCCGATACATCGGCGACTCCAAAGTCTTGCGTTGGACTGCTAAGGAGTTCTCCGAGGTTCAGGCCCTTCCTTCGAGAGGCTCCATGATCCTGCAGCCATTTTCCTTCAAGGAAAGGTATTACCTGGCTCTGGGAAGCGACTACACCTTCTCGCAGGTCTATCTGTGGGATGCAGAGGAGAAGGTTTTTGAGCGTTTCAAGGAAGTCTACATCATGGCTCCTCGTTCCTTCACTGTGGTCTCCACTGACCGGAGGGACTTCCTTTTTGCCTCCAGTTTTAAGGGCAGCACACAGATCCTTGAGCATATCATCATTGATCTGAGTCTTTGAGTGGTACAGTATTGTGGACACAGTTAAAGCACGTCAGCAACCCTTTCTTTAGCAGTTGGACGTTTTTCTGGGAAGGCAATTAGTTTGTTTTAAGACGAGGGAGGTCTGGGAAACATAATCAGGTTCACAGTATTACATCATGCATCTGTGTAGTTTTACATCAATTCTGGGAGGGTTTCGACATCTTTTGTTGTATTACTGTATATTAGAATTGTTATATTTAAGATTTCCTCAGCCCTGCTGAATCAGAGGACATTTCTGCCGAACGTACAGTGCATGGACTGCAGAAAAGAGTTGCACTTGTCACCTGTAACTACATAAATCACTCTACATAATGATATATACTGTAACTCTGAGAATCTTTCAAAACTCTGTATGCAACAGCTGATACCGTGCATGATGTGACTGCAACAACATTGAGAGTAAAAAATACAGTTTTCAGAGCAGGCATGCAAATCAAATAGTGATACAGGTGACAAATGCACTCTTATTATCTTTAGAGACATTTTAACTCATTGTTCAATATTCATTTAAATCATGTCTCTCTTTTGGTCAGTGGAATACGTTGTAATATCAAGTAATGAGTCAATTAAAATGAAACGCCTCTATAATTTCAGTGTATGTGATTGGATGTAGTGAAATCATGAATGAAGCCTTTTGTGAATGGAAAATATCATCTATGCTTCAATACAGGGAAACTGTCAAAAGCACAAACCTTTAAAACCATCATACGTCTATTACAGAAAGTGACTTGATCTTACTCATTACAACTTAAACAGTGGTAAACTGATTTTGGATAAACTTTATAAACTGATTTTTGTTCTGTGCAATGAATGTAAAAAGCTTTTTATTTGAAGTACTAGTGACAAATATTGAATGTCTGACTTATTTTGATTACAAGTGCGTTAAAATAAGAAAATGTCCTTTTGCAAGCTGGGATACAGAGAAAAGATCACAACCCCAAATAATGACTGCAGCCTGCAAACGCATGATATTCAGCTATTAATATTCAATACCTTTAAATCCTATAAAAAAATCAATAAACTTACTTGATCACATAATGTCCTCATTCATACCAGTTTTAGCTTAATCTGATAAAAAAAAAATAGAATTTTAATTTTGTAAATCATTGACTTGTTTTTATTCTCATTTGTTGAATGTTAGACATGTTTTGAATACTAATGTAAATAAAGGCTTATGAACACAAATTATGATTTGATTATAACAGAGTGAAAAATATATAAATTTGACTGTTTAGGCTATAAAACTATATCACACCAGCTTTGTGACAAAACAATTAGTGTTTTGAAGATGGCTAGCCAACTTGGAAAAGGGGTGCTTTTGATATGATCAAAGTGACACTGAATAATGACATAAGAAACATTGCTGGGACAAGATAAATCCTTTGAATTGGCAGCTGGCATTAATTTCGAGTCGGTACAGAATTGACATTTTAAGCACAATTGCAGTGCTGCGCATCTTATTGTCTCCTCATTTTAGGATGTTGTTTAATTCATAGTAAACTATAGACTTACTGTAGCAGTGACTGTTTTTCCATAAGAAAGTCGCTCAACATCTTTCAGTGGTTTCTTAACCCTTTTCCTAAAGTAGGCGTGGAGTGTTTGTGTGTGAACGAGGAAGTGGAGCACTTATAACAATCCCATAACAAGTATCTTACTATCAAGGTCAATCAATACCAGTTGTGCCTCTACTGAATGGGACGTTTTTGCGATTTCTGGGAATAAAATAGGTAATTATACCATTTAACATGTTATGAAAGCCGTTATTTTTAACTTTTCATCAGACGTCTGATTTGCTGAGCATTTATCAAACGTAATTACAGATCACTGTAACGTTAAGTCTTTTAACAACTTTTTAAATGTAAACTTATATAAGCCACACAAACCGGTCATATAGTGTCTATGTAAAACGACTCCAGGCTACTTTCTGTTTTGAATGATCGCGCTTGTATGGACAGGGTTTGCTAGCAGGCGAGCAAGAGAAACTGTCAAACTGACATGAGTATTTTCTTTATCAATACATAAATGAATAAATAAAGAACTGTACAGATCACTAGTTTTATAGTTTAAACGAGGGCCTCTCATTGATCGAGGAAAGTATCTATTCTTCGAGATCGCTCCTCCAGTCTCTTGAGTTTCATTTTCTTGAAAACAAAAAGCGCGCGCTTATGTTTTTTTTCTTTATGTCATAAGCTATGACTCATAGCCTACATATTTTGCAGTTTACATTTTAATGCAGGCTACTTCTTTGTACTCGCGTAGCTATATTCATTAAAAATGTATGTTATTAAAGATGTATCTGGCAATGAAGAAGGGGGAGAGTACAAGTTTTCTGAATTGTGAACAAACAGAATTGTTTGTGAACAGCTTTGCAACAGTAGCCTAATGTACATTGTGTTAGATTTAAGGGGTTTAATTGGGCATAAGCCAATAACGATTGATACAAAACGTCCAAAAAAGAAGAAAGGACACAGTTTCATGTTACATTTTCAGTTTATGAATCTTTTAGAGTTAGCCTACTTATTGAATGTTTACATATGTTCGAAATGTATTTGCTCAAAACAATATCATCTCACACATTTTTCATGGATAGTATATCGTATGGCATGCTAGATTAAAATTCGATTCAATTCAATTCAAGCATAAGATTTTCAAGTTTAAAAAAACCCACAAAACTTTATAAAGATTAGCAGTGTGTCTATTAACAATGCAAAGAAAGAAGGAAACAAGTAATCATTTTAAGTGTTTAACATGTCTCTACAGATTACAATGACATTCCAGATCCAACTACCATTTGCATTTCCAATCCCAGTTCCAGTAGGACCTAGAAAAACAGACACTCTAATACAATGCATCATGGAAAACAAGTTAAATAAACTTTGCAAATTAATAAGAGGAAGAGATATTAATGGACTGTACTCTTCTGAGGACTGGGAGGATGATGTTACACCATTAACTGCTGCAGTTTTATGCAAAAATGAAGAAATCTGCTCTTATCTACTTAAAAAGTTGGCGGATCCTAACAAACCATCAACAAATGGATGCACTCCTCTACATTATGCTGCTTTAACACCTGGAGTTCCACTGAGCATCATGAAAAGATTACTTGCAGCAAAAGCTGATCCAGGTGGAGGTCAATCACAAATTTATACTCCATTGCAATATGGCGTTGATTATAACCATGAAGACATTGTGAAAGCACTTATAGAGGCTGGAGCTTCACCTCACAACAACTATGGGGTGAATCCAGAGCTTGATAAAAAAGTGGAGAGAATGATTCATCAGTTATCCTCACTGGGTGGAGTGTTTGAGAAAGTACATCTGTTTTTCTCTCTTTCTTGTGCTATACAATCAAAAAATCAGACAGAAGTTTTCAGTGTCTATAAGGAACATTTCTTTCAAAAGCATCCTTTCTTTCATACAATTCTGTTCGAGCTCTATTATAGTGTTACTGGTCAAGATGCAGATCAGTATCATCAAAGCGCCATCAAGTGGTTAAAAGATACAAAGAGTGCAGACCGATACATTGAGGGAGTCATCAAACGCTTCCCAAAAATCGATCCGAACCACTGGCCAATTGCACTGAACTGCTTAAATGCTGCTTTACGTATCAGCAAAAACAATTCTCCTCAGGTATTCAGTGATCTTGTGTCAATGCTAACAAACAGCCTTCAGCCTTCCGGAAACACACAAGGAGAAAAAATCAATGATCTGATACTAAAGATACTCGATGTCATGATGCAGAAGACGTCTGAGCAGCAACTGGGACTCAATCATGCTGTCTATGAGAAGTTATGCAAATGTTTATTGCCTCTCACACGTCCCGATCATTCAAGTCTAATTGGAGTTTGGACCTATGGACTGTTTGCCTATATAAATGACTTCACTCCTGAACTTGTAGCATGCTGTGGATTGTCACCCATCCCAGAGATGACACTTATTAAAGCAGAGACAGAGATGGATGAACTCATGAAAAAAAAGCTGCACAAGTTGGATGAATCACTCAGAAATCCAGCAGGTTCAAGTGCAGTGGATAGTTTGTGTGAGGAGACTGCAGCTCTAATGACAACCAGGAAGAAGAAGAAAAAGAAGAAAATCCAGCAAGAGGTTGGATCACAAGAAAGTGAGCAGCAAGATAAAGAGGAACCGTATCCAGATGCTGTAGTGACATCCATTGAGGAATCAAATTCAAGTGTGCAGCCATTCACACCTCCTGACGAGAGCCTAAATATCTCAAGAAGGTGGTTTCAGACTAGCTGTCGTTGGAGGTCTAAGCTTGAGAAGCTAGCTAACATTGATCCTAGCAGAACATGTAGGCTGGGAAACCTTACTCTTGTACTCACTGAAGAATTTCAGATCGCTAAAGGAAGTGATGGAACACAAGTGTATCTTGGTTTGAAGGATGACGGCACTGAGGTGGCTGTGAAACGAATGATTAAGTCTAATTACCAAGTCCTCAAAAACGAGGAGGAATTTCTCAGACTTCCACAGCTTGATAATCCCTCCATTGTGAGATATGTGGACTTCGCTGAAGATATGCATTTTGGGTACCTTGTTCTTCAGCTTTGTGAGTACACACTGGAGGAATATATCCAAGATCATTTACCAGACGACAGCGCTGAGAGATCTTCAGTTCTGAAGAAGCTGGTGAAGGAAGTTCTCTGCAGCTTACAGGTTTTACACGATGAGAAAACCAAAGTGCTCCATCGAGACATCAAACCCCAGAATGTCCTGATTGGTAGGAGTTAAAACATATGTGTAATTAAAATATCATAACCCATTTTCCCCTTTGAAATAATGTGGACTTTCCATTTGTTACAGACATAAATGGAAAAGCCAGATTGGCTGATTTTGGCATAAGTCGTCGACTAAAACAGAGTGAAACCACTTTACGAACAAGCATTGCTGGAACTAGATGCTGGAAGGCAAAGGAGACCATAGACGAGGAGGCCAACACTGGATACAAGAGGAGCTCCGATATTCAGGTGTGTTTTCAATATTTCTCGATTTAATTAAAATGTATTGGATGAAAATTCTGAACTAATGGTAACACTGTAACCTGTTTGAAGGTCGCTGGGATGTTAGTCTACTACATTCTCTCTGGAGGACACCATCCATTTGGTAAAGGTCCACGTTGTGAAGTTAACATTTTAGAAGGAAGATACTCACTGGAGCATCTGGATGATGACGTTGCGAAGGATCTTATTAAGTGGATGATTAATGAAAATACAAACAACAGACCAACTGTGGAGCAAACCATCGCACACCCCTTCTTCTGGAATGATGAACGGTAGAATACTACATTGATTTGTCAATGAAACTTATCACTCTAAAATTAACAAACTCCTGACATTATTAATCTCTGTAATTTTGGTACAAGCTAAAGAGGTTCAGCACTACTTATGGAACTATACATTTAGAATTAAATTTTAAGAGGAAATTGCATTGTATCGATAATCTTTTCTAACAGCTGATGAGATTGTACTGTTTTTGAAATCCTGTCAGGAGAGTGGAGTACTTGAAAAAGATGGGGAACCAGACTGAGGCCGAGAACTGTCGTAATGTTGACGAGGAGCTCCTTCAAACTGTTGAAAAATACACAGAGGGGAAAAGCTTTTCTGAATGGAAAACTAAAGTGAGTCTCAATTCAGTGCAGAAATATTCAATGTAAATATGTAAACAAATCAAGTAATTTAAATGTAGTTAATGTCCTGCTATAATCTTGGTTTGCTACGATATTTATTTTGTCAGTTTCCGTCTGAGCTTGTCCAGAAGCTGGATGGTAAGAAGAAAGGCTATCCTGAGAACACACTGGGCCTGCTGCGATTTATACGCAACCTACACGAGCATTAGTGAGTTACATGTAATATCGTACAAGGTATTTATACCAGAATAATTTAGTATTATTGTGTGTCATACCATGGTGTTTTTTCTCTACATAGTCCAGAGGATGCAGAGAGACTCAATCTGATGGCTTCATTTCCTGATCTGTTTGGGAGTGTGTTCATGTTTTCGAAGGAGAGAGGCTGGAACTCCAGACAGAGTCTGAAAAAGTTCTTCAGCTCAGCTCCACAGATCTGATTGTTGTCATTTTTGGTTAAACTATGTACATTGATTCTGCATTATGAAAGTGTTTCATGAATGAGTTCAAATGTAGGGATGGATTTACGATAGTCACACTCCTTGTATTTGATGAGCAAAGATTCATCCTTCTCTGCAAACAAGGTTCTGACAAATTGGAAAACACTGACACAACCATAAAAACCATGGATATGTAGAGTTTTAAACAGAATAATATGTGTAATTTCAGTTCCCCTCCGGGAACTCGAGCTGCGTCGTAAATGCTATGGGGAACGCCATCAGCGTTGTCCAGCTCTGAATCATATGTGTAATCAGTCAAAATTGATGGCCAGACGTCAGGTGCGGGTGACGTCATGACCAGGATGCTTAAAAGCACATGACGTGCAGCCGGCGTCAGCTTTTTGTCATTCAGCAAAGCTCTCTGTGTGTGTCAGTCACGTATATGTTCTGTGAGTCTCCTACTATCGTTTGTCAAAGAAAGATAGGAAATAAGAAAGACAAAGAAATAAAAGGAAGGAAAAGACTAGGAAGCAGACATATCAAAGGCAAATAAGGACGAAAGTAGATCACGTTTCAGACTGTGTGTTCCTCCCTGCCCACGCTATATCACGAGCGTGATACACACAGTTTTTGCGATGGTCTGACTGGGAGTGAAGCATGCAGGGTCGGCTCTCGAGGGAGCCGACTGCCCGCATTATGAGTGGCTTCCACTGCGTATGCTTCGCTCCCGGTGGGGGAAACTCTCTTTGAGGAGGGAGTTTTCACCTGCGTCCTCGCAGCACCTGCCACGCTGCCGCTGAGGCGGAGCAGTGGCTGTGCTCGCAGATGGATTAGATGGAAAAATTAAGAAGGGCGATCCCCTATCTTCTTCCTTTCCCATCAGATCCAGCACCCGCTTTCTGAGATCGGAAGCCCGCCCCGCGGTTCTTCCCCCTGAGAAAGGGCTCGACGCTCCGTCTGTCTTTTTCCGAGGAGGAAGACAGGGAGGATGTCGATGAATTTTCGAAACATACGTTTGCACAAGCGTGTTGTGAATGAGTAAAAACAAATAAGCTATAGAGAGAAACATATCTGGGGAGCGGAGCTAAGAGAAGCGCACACACAGCTCTCTTGAGAAAAAAAGGAAGGGCTAAATAAACGTGTGTTCCCCGCGGCAATGCATTGTGCTCCCACCGGGCACACTCCGAGGAGTGTGTCCGTGCATATGATCTCGCGGTCCCGCTACTGCTGAGGCACCGCGGCGATTGAGATTACGGGGATCGCACATAGATCTGGCGGACAGGTTGGAAATGGGTTCGCCCTATATCCACCTGTATTCCCCAGGTCTAGCGCTCTCTCGGGGCGGAAGCCTAAGCTGTAGTTCTTCCCCCTTGAGTGAGAGTGCGCTAATCTGCAGCAGTTTCTCTCCTAGAAGATTTATTTGTTTTGTTCTGAGTGACTCGCATGTTGCCAAAGCAACGCGCGCATTATGGTCATTCTAGGTTCATTTATGAATGTTTCACTTCAGACCGTGTTGACCTGTCTGGGTGTTTGACTGCATTTAATTTTGAATAATTAATTATGCACTTTATCTGACTATGAAAGTTATATATATATATTTACATATATATATATATATATATTTTAGATAAATATATACAATTATATATTATATATGGCATACAAGAGCCTCTTGGGAGAAGAATATAAGAGTACTTCTCGATTGAGAGCACATTGTTTACCTCTCTTCCTCCAAGGAGGTTGAGGTGGTCAGCTGAGAGAATCGTGTTCCAGCTCCTTATTCAGGGAATGTCACTTCTCGTACTCGCCAGAATCGGAGTAAGAGTGATGCTCCCGGGCCGAAGACGGATCTGCGGATCGATAGTCTTCGGCCAGAACGCCCTGATGCCAATGGTCCAGGGCCTTGAAGGGCCGGCCCTTCTGGGGAAGAGCGGTGTACACCGCATTACACGGTGCCCGTCTCTCCTCAGTGCCCTCAGGAGATCAGTCTGCTAACCCTGCCAGTGTTCCAGGGCGCAGCGGTCTCTAGCGAGCGCTTCTCTTAGTCTCTTCCGCCCAGAAATGTAGCGGAGCTGGGAGGCTCGCCACCCCTTCGGGGGTCTCTAGAGCAGCTAGATCGGCCGTCCCCTGCCGGTCCCCCGCTCCAGGGCACCGAGCTAGCCGCTCTAAGTACACCAGAGGCCAGTCTCAAGAGACTGGTTCCCTTAGTAAGTCATCTGGCGGTGTGGGAGCCCCTGCCAAGCATGTCTTATTGGGTCCTGCCTGAGCAGACTCTGGTTCTTTAGTCTTCCTAAGAGATGACGCGGGTCTGAGGACCGTCGTTTCCAATAGGAGGCTTCTAAGGCAGTCCTGATGCTACAGCCCAGGACTTATGAGGGCAGGCCCCACTGGGAAAGAGCGGGGTACACCACATTACACGGTGCCCGTCTCTCCTCAGTGCCCTCAGGAGATCAGTCTGCTAACCCTGCCAGTGTCCCAGGGCGCAGCGGTCTCCAGCGAGCGCTTCTCTCAGTCTCTTCCGCCCAGAAAAGTAGCAGAGCTGGGAGGCTCGCCACCCCTTCGGGGGTCTCTAGAGCAGCTAGATCGTCCGTCTCCTGCCGGTCCCCCGCTTCAGGGCACCGAGCTAGCCGCTCTAAGTACACCAGAGACCAGTCTCGAGAGACTGGTTCCCTTAGTAGGCCACCTGGCGGCTTGGGAGCTCCTGCCAAGCCTGTCTCATTGGGATCTGCCTGAGCAGACTCTGGTTCCTTAGTCTTCCTAAGAGATGACGCGGGTCTGAGGACCGTCGTTTCCAATAGGAGGCTTCTGAGGTAGTCCTGATGCCACGGCCCAGGACTGGTGAGGGCAGGCCCCTCTGGGGAAGAGCGGGGTACACCGCATTACACGGTGCCCATCTCTCCTCACCGAGCTAGCAGCTCTAAGTACACCAGAAGCCAGTCTTGAGAGACTGGTTCCCTTAGTAGACTATTCGGCAGCATGGAAACTGCTGCCAAATGTGTCTCGATGGGTCACGCACACTGTAGAACAAGGCTATGTGGCTCTCTGCCGCAGCCTTTCTACGGGGTCACTCCCATGCTGGTGGGTCCCGAGCAGGCTCTGGTAATGGAACAAGAAGTGAGCACTCTCCTGAGGGAGGAGACCATCGAGGTGGTCCCTGCTCTAAACAAAGAGTCCGGGTTCTACAGCCGTACTTCATTGTTCCTGGGAAAGGGGTTGCGTCATTCTTAGATCTAAGCTAACTGAACCGCTCAGTCACACGACTGAAGTTCAGAAAGCTCTCTTCAAACACGTGTCTCACACCAGATCCGAGGACTGGTGGTCACGAGCGATCTAAAATATGCATACTCCTTCCCCATCACAGGAAGTTCCTGAATTGTGCTTTGGGGGCAAAGCGTATTAATATCGGGTTCTTCCCTTCGTGGCAATATAGGAGCAGCCATCCTGTCGAGGCAGGCATTCAGCTCCGCTGGGGCTGGATGCTATGGTACAATCGTGGCTGAGGCTTAGTCTGTACGCCTTCCCCCGATCGCTCAGCTCCTGGGAGTTCTAGAGAGAGTGCGCATGGATGGGGTCCTTCTATTGCAAAACCCTGTTCTGGCCGGGCCGAGTATAGTTCTCTGACCCGATTTCTCTCCTCGACGGCTCTCCATGGGGGATTCCCCTCAGGAGGGATCTCCTCTCACTGGCAGCGGGCATGATCTTTCACCCCCGCTCGGAGTTGTGGAAACTGTGGGTGTGGCTCCCGAGGGGGCACAACTCATAGCCTCTGGTCTCTCAACTGAGGTTGCTGAGACCATCCTCCAATCTAGAGCTCCCTCAATAAGGAAACTGTACGCCCTGAAGTTGAGACTCAGGGTGCGGAGACCGCCTGCTTGATCCAGTTAACAGTTTGGTACAGTGCTGAAGTTCTCGCAGGCCCGTTTCTCCGCAGGGTTAGCCCACTCCACCCTGAAGGTCTACGTGGCGGCTATAGCGACCTACCACGCCCCTCTTAGTGGCCTTTAGGTAGGCAAAACTCTCTAGTTACACGTTTCCTCCGGTGGAGGCCAGGGAGCTTATGCTTAATAGTAGATCTGGATGCTATCCTACGATCTCGAGTCCTCTTATCTCCCGTCGCCTTTGGGAGTCAAGGCTCACTTAACTTAAGGTATGGAGGCCTTCAAGGCCTTCTGGCAGGTGTACCTGTGCAGGACATCTGTGACGCTGGTGGGTGGTCTACGCCCCTAACTTTCCAGGTTCTACGACCTGGCTCTGTGAGCCACTCCTGGCTCGTCTATTCCCTTGCCATAGCTGTGCATTCCACACACTAAGCAGGGATTGTATGGCAAGTATGGCGGCGTGGACATCTCGTTCCCCATAGCGTCTACGACGCAGCCCAAGTTCCCGGAGGGGAACGTCCCAGGTTACGTATGTAACCATGGTTCCCCGAGGGAACGAGACGCTGCGTCGCAGGGCCATACCTCTGGCATCCCTACTAGAGCTATGCTTCATTCCTGGAAGCTGGCGCCGGCTGCACGTCACGTGCTTTTAAGCATCCTGGTCATGACGTCACCCGCACCTGACGTCTGGCCATCAATTTTGACTGATTACACATATGATTCAGAGCTGGACAACGCTGATGGCGTTCCCCATAGCGTTTACGACGCAACGTCTCGTTCCCTCGGGGAACCATGGTTACATACGTAACCTGGGACGTTATTGCTTTATCTTGTGGAAAACATGTAAATATCTTGTACACAGCTTCCTCATGGCAGTTCTAAATAATAATAATAAACTTATAGCAAAAACAATGCATACTTTTTAATAGCCCCTGCTTATTTATCAGATTTATTGACTGAACATCGGCCCCTTTTGTCTCTCCGGTCATCAAACCAGAGATTATTAAGCATCCCAAAGTCGAGGCTGAAATGCATGGGTGATGCTTGGGTGACCGTGCTTTCTCAGTTGCTGCCCCTAGTTTGTGGAACGCTCTGCCCCTCTGTATTAGATCTGCACCTTCAGTATCTGTTTTTAAATCCATGTTCAAAACTTACCTTGATTTGGCGTTTTTTTCAATGAGAACTTTCTGTACTGTTTCTGTTAGTTTTTTATTTTGTATTGTCTTATTGAATTGTTTTTATTGACATTATTTGACATTTTCTTTTATCACGCTTTTTTCAATTATAAATATCTTACATTCTCTGCATGTACCTATATATGTAAATAATGAATTGACATAAATAATTATATTATTATGATAGTAATAGAAATGTAATGTTTGTGAATAAAATATATTTATATGGTATAGGATTAAGATATTATATATTAATTGATCAACAATATAGTAACTCTTCTTCTTTCTTCACAAGGATGTCAGTTTCCATCTTACCCCAACTTTAGCAAATTTGCATTTTGATAAAAAAAACACAAAGATAGTTATTATTCCTATCCAAGCAAAACTGATGTAAATGAAATATACCGACTTTCTCATTACATTATAAAAACCTGTGATTCTGGCAACAGACAGACCAGTCATACATCAATATGAAAGTCTCTCTAACAGTATACTGCACTGGGGGTAATAGGAATGGACTTGAAACGGACAAATACGTTATTGGTGTAATACTCACTGGAGTAACATTTTGTCCTAAACCTTGGCAAAACTCAGCAACCCACGGTGATGGCAAATCTCAACAGCAGTAACTCAGATGGCAAAGAAACCCTGAAATTACAGTCTGGAATTGCTACAATTTTGTCCACTGTGATTTTGAAAGAAAATAATTACATTCAGCAAGGCTGCATAAACTAAACAAAATTCATAAAGTTAAAAAAGTTATGGAATGAAAGTAAATATTGTAGGGTTGAGTGTAAGAATATTATTCAGCAAGAAATAACAAGATTCCTCAAATAAGGACATTATATTTCATTAAAACCAACAGTGAATTACATATCAAGTGCAAGATTGGGAAGGAAGGACAGTGTGGTTGTCACTAGACTAAGACATTGGGCATTGAATTATGGGCTGGCAATGGTTGACAAACTATTTTTTATTATTATTTTTTACTATGAAACAATAAAAGCTGTTAATAAACAATTAAAAGCTGTAAGAATTAAAGGATATAACTCATTAAGTGGAGCTCTTCAGGTGAACTGAGGAGGGCAGCAATCTGCCGTTGATGCATCTAGCCTAGCCTTTCTAATCTTAGTTGTCTCTGTTGTGGCAATTTCTTTCTAACAAACATCATCACTGAGTAAGAGACAACTCTGAGTCCAAATTATAATAATAAAGTATTTATTCCCTTGCAAGAGAAGATCCCTCGTCACCAACACACATAGCTGTGAGTCAGTCAGGAGCGAGAGAGAGATAAGGAGAAGCAGTGCCGGTCTGTTTTTATAGTCCTTTGCTTCAAGGCCTTCTTTCTCCCCCTCCCTACAGGGAGAGATACCAGTCTGTTTACCGATGAATGGTTATACAGAAAAGGCAGGCAAATGCCCCCTTGACCCCCTGACCATCTGCGTTTCTTTACCTCTATCACTTCCCAATCATAGTAAATCATCACACAAGGAATGCTTTTCTAACTACGAGTGAGAAAACATATAATGCATACATCTGAAATGTATGTTTCACTAAAGATTAATACATGTAAAGGAAAAATTCCATAACATCTCCATTTTTCAACCTGCAACAAGATGACCCAAGCAGTGCATTTTTACTGGAAGGAACTGTGAAGTTAAAATTCCTTTTAGTTGTTGTAAAACATGATGTGAGTAAAGACCTTGGCTAAGATCCTTACGAAACTTAACCATGGTTATATTATAGTAAAAGTGTAGTGACCATGTTTGTAACCATATTGATTAGCATTTGTGTAACCATCGTTTTACTACAAATACCATTGTTCACAAAATCATATTTAATTTGCGGTTACCATGGTTTAACTTTATAACCATGTTGTTTGTGGTTTTGTTTGTAGTAAAACCATGGTTAATAAAAAAAAAAAAAAAAAAAAACATGGAAACCAAGTAATTCCTACTACAAATGTTTTTCAGTGTACTTTTTACGAACTAGTTTTTAATATATAACTTTAGCATCCCGAGTAAATATTTGTGTTTTGTCAGTTGCTGTCTGAGCTTGTTCAGAAACGGGATGGTATGAAGAACAGCTATCCTGAAAACACTCTGCACAAGCATTAGTAAGTTGAGTGTAATGAGATGATCTACTCAATAATTTAGTGGCACCAATAAATTAGTGGGACCTGTCACACGCCGCCGGGTGCAAGGAACGAGGAGTCCAATCAATAATACTTTATTTATTACTGACCAACTCGGGGAACTGCAAAGGTTTATAACACCTAACGCTTTGACAAAAACAATTCTCCTCAGGTATTCAGTGATCTTGTGTCAATGCTAACAAACAGCCTTCAGCACTCTGTAAACACACAAGGAGAAAAAATCAATGATCTGATACTAAATATACTCGATGTCATGATGCAGAAAACGTCTGAGCAGGAACTGGGACTCAGTCATGCTGTCTATGAGAAGTTATGCAAAAGTCTGTTGCCTCTCACAGGTTCTGATCATTCAAGTCTAATTGGAGTTTGGACCTATGGACTGTTTGCCTATATAAATGACTTCACTCCTAAACTTGTAGCATTGTGTGGATTGTCACCCATCCCAGAGATGATACTTATTAAAGCAGAGACAGAGATGGATGAAGTCATGAAAAAAAAGCTGCAAAAGTTGGATGAATCACTGAGACATCCAGCAGGTTCAAGTGCAGTGGATAGTTTATGTGAGGAGACTGCAGCTCTAATGACAACCAGGAAAAAGAAGAAGAAAAAAAAGAAGAAAAAAATCCAGCAAGAGGTTGGATCACAAGAAAGTGAGCAGCAAGATAAAGAGGAACCATATCCAGATGCTGTAGTGACATCCGTTGAGGAATCAAATTCAAGTGTGCAGCCGTACACACGTCCTGACGAGAGCCCAAATATCTCAAGAAGGTGGCATCAAACTAGCCGTCGTTGGAGGTCTAAGCTTGAGAAGCTAGCTATCATTGATCCTAGCAGAACATGTAGGCTGGGAAACCTTACTCTTGTACTCACTGATGAATTTCAGATCGCTAAAGGAAGTGATGGAACACACGTGTATCTTGGTTTGAAGGATGATGGCACTGAAGTGGCTGTGAAACGAATGATTAAGTCTAATTACCAAGTTCTCAAAAATGAGGAGGAATTTCTCAGACTTCCACAGCTTGATAATCCCTCCATTGTGAGATACGTGGACTTCGCTGAAGATATGCATTTTGGGTACCTTGTTCTTCAGCTTTGTGAGTACACACTGGAGGAATATATCCAAGATCATTTACCAGACGACAGCGCTGAGAGATATTCAGTTCTGAAGAAGCTGGTGAAGGAAGTTCTCTTCAGTTTACAGGTTTTACACGATGAGAAAACCAAAGTGCTTCATCGAGACATCAAACCCCAGAATGTCCTGATTGGTAGGAGTTACAACATATGTCTAATTAAAATATCATAACCCATTTTTCCCCTTTGAAATAATGTGGACTTTCCATTTGTTACAGACATAAAGGGAAAAGCCAGATTGGCTGATTTTGGCATAAGTCGTCGACTAAAACAGAGTGAAACCACTTTACGAACAAGCATTGCTGGAACTAGATGCTGGAAGGCAAAGGAGACCATAGATGAAGAGGCCAACACTGGATACAAGAGGAGCTCCGATATTCAGGTGTGTTTTCAATATTTCTCGATTTAATTAAAATGTATTGGATGAAAATTCTGAACTAATGGTAACACTGTAACCTGTTTGAAGGTCGCTGGGATGTTAGTCTACTACATTCTCTCTGGAGGACACCATCCATTTGGTAAAGGTCCACGTTGTGAAGTTAACATTTTAGAAGGAAGATACTCACTGGAGCATCTGGATGATGATGTAGCGAAGGATCTTATTAAATGGATGATTAATGAAAATACAAACAACAGACCGACTGTGGAGCAAACACTCACACACCCCTTCTTCTGGACCGATGAACGGTAAAATACTACATTGATTTGTCAATGAAACTTATCACTCTAAAATTAATAAACTCCTGACATTATTAATCTCTGTAATTTTGGTACAAGCTAAAGAGGTTCAGCACTACTTATGGAACTATACATTTAGGAATTCATTTTAAGAGGAAATTGCATTGTATCGATAATCTTTTCTAACAGCTGATGAGATTGTACTGTTTTTGAAATCCTGTCAGGAGAGTGGAGTACTTGAAAAAGATGGGGAACCAGACTGAGGCCGAGAACTGTCGTAATGTTGACGAGGAGCTCCTTCAAACTGTAGAAAAATACACAGAGGGGAAAAGCTTTTCTGAATGGAAAACTAAAGTGAGTCTCAATTCAGTGCAGAAATATTCAATGTAAATATGTAAACAAAATCAAGTAATTTAAATGTAGTTAATGTCCTGCTATAATCTTGGTTTGCTACGATATTTATTTTGTCAGTTTCCATCTGAGCTTGTCCAGAAGCTGGATGGTAAGAAGAAAGGCTATCCTGAGAACACACTGGGCCTGCTGCGATTTATACGCAACCTACATGAGCATTAGTGAGTTACATGTAATATCGTACAAGGTATTTATACCAGAATAATTTAGTATTATTGTGTGTCATACCATGGTGTTTTTTCTCTACATAGTCCAGAGGATGCAGAGAGACTCAATCTGATGGCTTCATTCCCTGATCTGTTTGGGAGTGTGTTCATGTTTTCGAAGGAGAGAGGCTGGAACTCCAGACAGAGTCTGAAAAAGTTCTTCAGCTCAGCTCCACAGATCTGATTCTTGTCATTTTTGGTTAAACTATGTACATTGATTCTGCATTATGAAAGTGTTTCATGAATGAGTTCAAATGTAGGGATGGATTTACGGTAGTCACACTCCTTGTATTTGATGAGTAAAGATTCATCCTTCTCTGCAAACAAGGTTCTGACAAATTGGAAAACACTGACACAACCATAAAAACCATGGATATGTAGAGTTTTAAACAGACTAATATGTGTAATTTCAGTTCCCCTCCGGGAACTCGAGTTGCGTCGTAAATGCTATGGGGAACGCCATCAGCGTTGTCCAGCTCTGAATCACATGTGTAATCAGTCAAAATTGATGGCCAGACGTCAGGTGCGGGTGACGTCATGACCAGGATGCTTAAAAGCATGTGACGTGCAGCCGGCGTCAGCTTTTTGTCATTCAGCAAAGCTCTCTGTGTGTGTCAGTCACGTATATGTTCTGTGAGTCTCCTACTATCGTTTGTCAAAGAAAGATAGGAAATAAGAAAGGCAAAGAAATAAAAGGAAGGAAAAGACTAGGAAGCAGACATATCAAAGGCAAATAAGGACGAAAGTAGATCACGTTTCAGACTGTGTGTTCCTCCCACGTCATCGCCCACGCTATATCACGAGCGGATACACACAGTTTTTGCGATGGTCTGACTGGGAGTGAAGCATGCAGGGTCGGCTCTCGAGGGAGCCGACTGCCCGCATTATGAGTGGCTTCCACTGCGTATGCTTCGCTCCCGGTGGGAGGAGGGAGTTTTCACCTGCGTCCTCGCAGCACCTGCCACGCTGCCGCTGAGGCGAAGCAGTGGCTGTGCTCGCAGATGGATTAGATGGAAAAATTAAGAAGGGCGATCCCCTATCTTCTTCCTTTCCCATCAGATCCAGCACCCGCTTTCTGAGATCGGAAGCCCGCCCCGCGGTTCTTCCCCCCAGAGAAAGGGCTCGACGCTCCGTCTGTCTTTTTCCGAGGAGGAAGACAGGGAGGATGTCGATGAATTTTCGAAACATACGTTTGCACAAGCGTGTTGAGAATGAGTAAAAACAAATAAGCTATAGAGAGAAACATATCTGGGGAGCGGAGCTAAGAGAAGCGCACACACAGCTCTCTTGAGAAAAAAAGGAAGGGCTAAATAAACGTGTGTTCCCCGCGGCAATGCATTGTGCTCCTACCGGGCACACTCCGAGGAGTGTGTCCGTGCATATGATCTCGCTGTCCCGCTACTGCTGAGGCACCGCGGCGATTGAGATTACAGGGATCGCACATAGATCTGGCAAACAGGTTGGAAATGGGTTCGCCCTATATCCACCTGTATTCCCCATGTCTAGCGCTCTCTCGGGGCGGAAGCCTAAGCTGTAGTTCTTCCCCCTTGAGTGAGAGTGCGCTAATCTGCAGCAGTTTCTCTCCAAGAAGATTTATTTGTTTTGTTCTGAGTGGCTCGCATGTTGCCGAGGCAATGCGCGCATTATGGTCATTCTAGGTTCATTTATGAATTTTTCACTTCAGACCGTGTTTACCTGTCTGGGTGTTTGACTGCATTTAATTTTGAATAATGAATTATGCACTTTATCTGACTATGAAAGTTATATTTATATATTGTAGATAAATATATACTATTATATATGGCATACAAGAGCCTCTTGGGAGAAGAATATAAGAGTACTTCTCGAGTGAGAGCACATTGTTTACCTCTCTTCCTCCAAGGAGGTTGAGGTGGTCAGCTGGGGCTGCTGGGCGGAGCAGCCCCAATCGTGTTCCAGCTCCTTATTCGGGGAATGTCACTTCTCGTACTCGCCAGAATCGGAGTCAGAGTGACGCTCCCGGGCCGAAGACGGATCTGCGGATCGATAGTCTTCGGCCAGAACGCCCTGATGCCAATGGTCCAGGGCCTTGAAGGGCCGGCCCCTCTGGGGAAGAGCGGTGTACACCGCATTACACGGTGCCCGTCTCTCCTCAGTGCCCTCAGGAGATCAGTCTGCTAACCCTGCCAGTGTTCCAGGGCGCAGCGGTCTCTAGCGAGCGCTTCTCTTAGTCTCTTCCACCCAGAAATGTAGCGGAGCTGGGAGGCTCGCCACCCCTTCGGGGGTCTCTAGAGCAGCTAGATCGGCCGTCCCCTGCCGGTCCCCCGCTCCAGGGCACCGAGCTAGCCGCTCTAAGTACACCAGAGGCCAGTCTCAAGAGACTGGTTCCCTTAGTAAGTCATCTGGCGGTGTGGGAGCCCCTGCCAAGCATGTCTTATTGGGTCCTGCCTGAGAAGACTCTGGTTCTTTAGTCTTCCTAAGAGATGACGCGGGTCTGAGGACCATCGTTTCCAATACGAGGCTTCTAAGGCAGTCCTGATGCTACAGCCCAGGACTTATGAGGGCAGGCCCCTCTGGGAAAGAGCGGGGTACACCGCATTACACGGTGCCCGTCTCTCCTCAGTGCCCTCAGGAGATCAGTCTGCTAACCCTGCCAGTGTCCCAGGGCGCAGCGGTCTCCAGCGAGCGCTTCTCTCAGTCTCTTCCGCCCAGAAAAGTAGCGGAGCTGGGAGGCTCGCCGCCCCCTTTGAGGGTCTCTAGAGCAGTTAGAGCGGCCGGCCCCTGCCGGTCCTCTGCTTTGGGGCACCGAGCTAGCAGCTCTAAGTACACCAGAGGCCAGTCTTGAGAGACTGGTTCCCTTAGTAGACTATTCGGCAGCATGGAAACTGCTGCCAAATGTGTCTCGATGGGTCACGCACACTGTAGAACAAGGCTATGTGGCTCTCTGCCGCAGCCTTCCTACGGGGTCACTCCCATGCTGGTGGGTCCCGAGCAGGCTCTGGTAATGGAACAAGAAGTGAGCACTCTCCTGAGGGAGGAGACCATCGAGGTGGTCCCTGCTCTAAACAAAGAGTCCGGGTTCTACAGCCGTACTTCATTGTTCCTGGGAAAGGGGTTGCGTCCTTCTTAGATCTAAGCTAACTGAACCGCTCAGTCACACGACTGAAGTTCAGAAAGCTCTCTTCAAGCACGTGTCTCACACCAGATCCGAGGACTGGTGGTCACGAGCGATCTAAAGATGCATACTCCTTCCTCATCACAGGAAGTTCCTGAAATGTGCTTTGGGGGCAAAGCGTATTAATATCGGGTTCTTCCCTTTGTGGCAATATAGGAGCAGTCATCCTGTCGAGGCAGGCATTCAGCTCCGCTGGGGCTGGATGCTATGGTACAATCGTGGCTGAGGCTTCGTCTGTACGCCTTCCCCCGATCGCTCAGCTCCTGGGAGTTCTAGAGAGAGTGCGCATGGATGGGGTCCTTCTATTGCAAAACCCTGTTCTGGCCGGGCCGAGTATAGTTCTCTGACCCGATTTCTCTCCTTGACGGCTCTCCATGGGGGATTCCCCTCAGGAGGGATCTCCTCTCACTGGCAGCGGGCATGATCTTTCACCCCCGCTCGGAGTTGTGGAAACTGTGGGTGTGGCTCCCGAGGGGGCACAACTCATAGCCTCTGGTCTCTCAACTGAGGTTGCTGAGACCATCCTCCAATCTAGAGCTCCCTCAATAAGGAAACTGTACGCCCTGAAGTTGAGACTCAGGGTGCGGAGACCGCCTGCTTGATCCAGTTAACTGCCTGTTTGGTACAGTGCTGGAGTTCTCGCAGGCCCGTTTCTCCGCAGGGTTAGCCCACTCCACCCTGAAGGTCTACGTGGCGGCTATAGCGACCTACCACGCCCCTCTTGGTGGCCTTTAGGTAGGCAAAACTCTCTAGTTACATGTTTCCTCCGGTGGAGGCCAGGGAGCTTATGCTTAATAGTAGATCTGGATGCTATCCTATGATCTCGAGTCCTCTGATCTCCCCTCGCCTTTGGGAGTCAAGGCTCACTCAACTTAAGGTATGGAGGCCTTCAAGGCCTTCTGGCAGGTGTACCTGTGCAGGACATCTGTGATGCTGGTGGGTGGTCTACGCCCCTAACTTTCCAGGTTCTACGACCTGGCTCTGTGAGCCACTCCTGGCTCGTCTATTCCCTTGCCATAGCTGTGCATTCCACACACTAAGCAGGGATTTACAAGTATGGCGGCGTGGACATCTCGTTCCCCATAGCGTCTACGACGCAGCCCGAGTTCCCGGAGGGGAACGTCCCAGGTCATCAAACCAGAGATTATTAAGCATCCCAAAGTCGAGGCTGAAATGCATGTGTGATGCTTGGGTGACCGTGCTTTCTCAGTTGCTGCCCCTAGTTTGTGGAACGCTCTGCCCCTCTGTATTAGATCTGCACCTTCAGTATCTGTTTTTAAATCCATGTTCAAAACTTACCTTTTTGATTTGGCGTTTTTTTCAATGAGAACTTTCTGTACTGTTTCTGTTAGTTTTTTATTTTGTATTGTCTTATTGAATTGTTTTTATTGTGCAGCACATTGCTCAACCCATGGTTGTGTTTAATAGTGCTATATAAATAAAATTGACATTGACATTTTCTTTTATCACGCTTTTTTCAATTATAAATATCTTACATTCTCTGCATGTACCTATATATGTAAATAATGAATTGATATAAATAATTATATTATTATGATAGTAATAGAAATGTAATGTTTATGTGAATAAAATATATTTATATGGTATAGGATTAAGATATTATATATTAATTGATCAACAATATAGTAACTCTTCTTCTTTCTTCACAAGGGTGTTAGTTTCCATCTTACCCCTACTTTAGCAAATTTGCATTTTGATAAAAAACACACAAAGGCAGTTATTATTCCTATCCAAGCAAAACTGATGTAAATGAAATATACAGACTTTCTCATTACATTATAAAAACCTGTGATTCTGGCAACGGACAGACCAGTCAAACAGCAATATGAAAGTCTCTCTAACAGTATACTGCACTGGGGGTAATAGGAATGGACTTGAAACGACAAATACGTTATTGGTGTAATACTCACTGGAGTAACATTTTGTCCTAAACCTTGGCAAAACTCAGCAACCCACGGTGATGGCAAATCTCAACAGCAGTTGCTCAGATGGCAAAGAAACCCTGGAATTGCTACAATTTTGTCCACTGTGATTTTGAAAGAAAATAATTACATTCAGCAAGGCTGCATAAACTAAACAAAATTCATAAAAGTTACAAAAGTTATGGAATGAAAGTAATTATGAAAGGGTTGAGTGTAAGAATATTATTCAGCAAGATAATAGCAAAATTCCTCAAATAAGAACAGACATTATTTTTCATTAAAAACCAACAGTGAATTACATATCAAGTGCAAGATTGGGAAGGAAGGACAGTGTGGTTTTCACTAGACTAAGACATTGGGCATTGAATTATGGGCTGGCAATGGTTGACAAACAAACATTTATTATTATTTTTTACTATGAAACAATAAAAGCTGTTAATAAACAATTAAAAGCTGTAAGAATTAAAGGATATAACTCATTAAGTGGAGCTCTTCAGGTAAACTGAGGAGGGTAGCAATCTGCCTTTGATGCATCTAGCCTAGCCTTCTTATCTTAGTTGTCTCCATTTTTCAACCTGCAACAAGATGACCCAAGCAGTGCATTTTTACTGGAAGGAACTGTAAAGTTAAAATTCCTTTTAGTTGTTGTAAAACATGATGTGAGTAAAGACCTTGGCTAAGATCCTTACGAATCTTAACCATGGTTATATTATAGTGAGAGTGTTGTAAAGAAAGGTGATGGAAGAACAGCACACCTTTGGGGAATTTGGTTACTTTCAGGTATTATATCATAAATACCAACCAACTAAAGTCTGGATCTAAAGCCCCTCCCCCCTCATCCAGTGCAAAAGCGCACGACTTCTTTCGGTCACAGAACAAAGGAATGTGACGGGAACGTTTCTAAAAGACATTCGTTCATTTCATGACTTTCAAAAACATCTACACAGGAAACATATGGATATTAATGTTGTACTCTTTCTCTCATATGCTTGTGGAATATGAATTACTTAAGAAATGTGGGCTGATTTTTAATTATGCCTTAAGCTGTAATGTGTAGGTTGCAGTGTTTAGACTTGTATGAACGGTTGCAAAAATCAGTAAGATAACGAATGTGGTGATATTATAAATGTGTAAACCTGGTAAGAGTTTTAATACATGGGTAAAAGTTTATTTTTCGGCACAAAGTGTAACGAGGGTAGAAAGCCTGGACATGGGCGGGGCTCCGCCCCATACAGACACTCTGATTCGATCAGCCGCCTGTGGGCGATGTCCAAACCGGACAGTTTAAAACAACGCACCTGCGTGCAGCTCACTCTCTTGAACCTCTCTTGAAACTAAATCTTCCTGCTCTCGAAACTCGCTCTCCAACGTCGGAAGGACGACCCGGACGGCCCGCTGGACTCTCGCCTTAAGACCGGCTGAGACAAATAACGCACGCGCGAATCAAAGACTGTGTAAACGCCGTAACGTCGCAGAACCAGCAGCGTAACGACGCTTCCATCTCAACGCAGAACCAGCATCAAATAGCCTCCGCGATTCCAACACGGCTCCCCGGTGACGTCACGCAGCAGAGTTTTCCCAGAGCAACACGAGGAAACCCATGTGCGAAACGAGACAAAGGTTCCCAGAGCAACGCGTGGAAACCCACGTGGGAAACGAAACTAAAGCAACAGCCTGCTTAAACCAACAGAAAGCAAGTATAACAAACTAAGTTTTATCCTGACTGGACCAGTAAAATCCTGATCTGAATGCAGTAACAAAGCCTAGGCCTTTGTCGTGATCTTTTTCTGGTTAGTTAAGTTATGAAATAGGAAAGAATGGTATTCTTTCAACATTTAACCTCAAAACTCCCGTATGCATGTGTGTACGTTAGGGCTGTAGTACTCGAGTCCGGTCTCGGACTCGAGACGTTTTTCTATCGTCTCGGACTTGTCTTGGACTCGTTGGTATTTGGACTCGGACTTGTCTCGGACTTGGTCATCGGACTCGCCAAATGTTCTAGTTGGTCTCGACCGAGTCCAGCAATATATGCTTTTTTTTCTCTTTCAAAACAAAACCATTAATCTGGCTCGCTTGTTCCGCAAATGGGTAATGTAATTGCCATTGGTTTAACTCCATCTAGAACGGGCATTGTCATTGGTCGCCCGTTAAATGCACAGCTGCGTCATATGAGTGTGCGCCTGGCTCTGAGTGTGCGCGCTGCGTGAAGGCATAAATAATCTTTATTTTGGCCACAGACACGCTGTCGGCAAGTTGCATAATACAGTTTGGTTTTACAAAGTTCGTTGGAGTTTTCCCTCTCACTTTCCTTCGCTTTTAAATACCTTATTAATGCCCGTGCACATTTTGCTTTCACTTTCATTTCAGGTCAATTGCTTATCAATAACTTACAACGACACATTTTCTGCAATAAACATGGGACTTTAATGAAAAAAACGAATAAAAAAACACCATTGCCATGCTATAAGCCTAATATAAAATTACAAACTTGCAAAATGTTTAAATGTAAAAAAAAAAAAAAAACTAACAATCATCAAACGCCGTGGCACCAAATGAATAAGAAAAATAACGAATAAGAGCAAAACGAATAAAGCCTGGAGGCAGGGAATACATCTGGATGTAAAATAAAATAAATAAATTACACAACAATTAAAAAAAAATAAAAAATAAGCAATCACTGTGGCAATGGCTGGGCGATTTATCAGATTTTATCGATTAATTCGAATTTAATGTTTTGCCACAATTAGATTTTTTATAAATCGAGGAATCGCGATTTTGAATAGAAATATTACCAAATGATAGAATTAGACACTTTGATAATAACAGTAAAGAGAAAAGAACAATCCAACCACATGTCGATGCGCATATGATTAACCGCTCACGTGTGATGCTCTCTAGGTGCCATTCACACAGAGTGTGCTTGTGTCTTGACCCGGGCAGTGGAATAGAAAAAATACAAGAAGATGTGAGTTAAACATCTTTTAATAACTAGAGTGCCGCGTTTTTAGAAAGCCGTTTAATGCACGAGACGCTGCAAGAGACGCGAGCGCAACAGTCAAACGCGTCCATGTTTTCATAGAAAAAACAACGGAACAGCAGCGTAATCAAATACAAAACCTGCTAAGAACTACTACTGTATATCTGATATTTCATGTTTGCATCCCGGTGACAGGCTGAAAACTGCTGTTCGTTGTTTTACAGAGCCTTTATAGTTAATAATAGCACTCTAGGTGTTATACCTTCAGTTTTTTTGGAGCATTTGTCTTGTATTATTTCAGAACATATAGCCTAATATGCATAATATAAGTTTGTACAAGATGTAGTTGTAGTTCATCATTTCTGCAAAGATATTTAGTGAATTGTTTAACATTTACATCATGAAGACAACGTCATGTGTGGTGCACTTAGAATATACTTTTCTTTAACTAGAGGGTTAATAAAGAGAAAGTTGCTTGAATCAGGTTGTAGTTACATTTTCAAGTTGACTAGATAAAATCTTACAAAATCGAGAATTGGTCAAATGTTAGTAAAATTGCTAAACCTAAAATATCCCCCTGAGACACCCAAACACCCCCCCCCCCCCCCCCCCCCCCCCCCTTAAAAAAAGAAAAAGTTTTCATGTCATTGCATCGTTTAGACCATAAGAAAAATATTTAGACCATTGTTTTTTTTTTGACATTTCTTTTTTGAAAAAATCTCTATTTTATTCATATTTGATTATATGTCCTCTATAGAGGACACAAGGACAAAAATGAAATGGCATGAATAGACATCAAAACGGCAAAATCAATGGGAGTTTTTTTAAATAACCAAATACATTTTTAGGTTTCAGGATTTTTTTATACTAAACTTTGTTTAAGGATGATTCTCAACTATGTTTTAAAATTTATAACAAAATTATTTGATATACCATTTTGTTTTATGCAATATGTGTGTAAAAAATTCCATAAACTGGTTTCCCATTAAACACAGTGTACCTATACACTGCATCTAATTTGCTTATTAATGTGTTGCTGTTGGGACAGAATGTTGAAAAATAATTTTCATAATGGGAGTAATACATGGCCAGATTTTCATAATAATATATAATATTTCATAAGCAAACTGATATATGATTTATTTCCCTATTCAATTGTTGTCTCCCAAAATGCATAATAAACATGCTTTTAGTCCTGTGTCCTCTACGTTGAACATGTATGAAATTATGTCCTGTTTCATAACAGGAAGTCATATTTGAATTTGAAAACCCATAACATTTTCCTGAGATGTTGCTTTATGACAAACTATCTGAAAATTATTCAGATATAAATGACAATTACAGAATATAATCATATTTCCATAAGGATGTAAAATTTTTCACTAAATTAAATATAGTCATCTTTAAAGACGTATGAGAGGGTTTAAAAAACATGTAGTATCTCTATAAAGCCCTGAATGTGCTCTGTACAGGACATCCAGACTTATAACTGTGACATGTGAGGTTTCAGAGAAATACACTAAAATAGAACGTCCACTACAGAGGCAAAACCTCCAAAACTGGGTCTCAGGAGGAGAAATAAAATAGCCTAATTTGATCCTACAGTGTTGCTGCACATGCTTTTAGATCATTACAAACTATAATGCAAAATTATTATATTAGAATAGAAGATATGCCGTCTCTCGTATCACATCAATTATCAATAATTAAGTATATGGTTTTGAAGAAGATAATTTTTTTCTTTCTCTGTTTTGACCGTCTCATTTGGACTTGGACTTGACTTGGATTCGGACCTCTTTGGACTTGGACTTGACTTGGACTCGGACCTCTTTGGACTTGGACTTGTCTTGGACTCGACAAAGGTGGACTTGACTACAGCCCTAGTGTACGTTTGTGTGTATTACGTATGTTAGAATATTAGTATTGTAAATAAACCTTGTTTCGTTTTATAAAGAATTGTCTCTGGAATGTGATTTTAAGTATTTTATCCTTCTTGCCACAAAGAGAACGTACCTAAGCTCGAATTTGAGAGATTGATCGAATATACGGTTTAGTGATCGCTGAACGACCACTTAATACAGTATAAATGGTAAGTTAAATATTAATATTACTTTAATCAAGCAATATTGAATCTTTAACAATAATTCCCGGAGCTGAAATAATAGCTTCATATTCAGTTGCATTACAAATGGTGGAGAATGCGGGCACGTGTAAACGAATAGCATTAGCGCTAAGCTAACAAAGAAACTTTAGCATCGTAGCAAATGTAATGCGGTTTGCCTTATGGCTAGCGATTAGCACATAGCATTTAGAGAGTTTGAATATGAGTTGCATGCAGTGTGTGGAAATGTGGTTCACAGCTAACCTTAATTCCAGTTCTCTTGCTCTCTATCTATCTTTATCTATCTCTATCCATTTAACAGACTAACATATGTTAAGAAGCTGGCTGTGTTAATGTTATTCCCAATCATCAGTGTTTAACAATTTCACAGGTTGGTTTAATAAACATTTGATTAAAGTCTTTTACCTTATCGGTTTAATAGTTGGTAGTTTTATTAGAAGATAATTCAGTATTACCTCATTACCTTGATAATATGGTGACTCATTCAATTATAACGGCTTTTCTGATTTTAAAACACATCAGTGGATAAGTTGCTATTGTTAGGGATTTTTAATTGTTAATATACATTTGAAATTAATTTCATTTAATAACATAATTTCAATTCCTGCCTCCAAGTAGCAACATTATCCATTGATTAATCACAAGCGATCTTATAATTTGACAACCACAGTAAAACCTTAATTATTATCAAGAGGGCCAGAAATGTTTAATTTCGTTTACAAGTAATTAGGATACAGATTAATTTGGTTTGATGTTAATGACACAATGAGGAATGAGTAAGTTTGGAAATTATTTAATTACTATTATAGGAATCCGAAACTAGTGATTTGGAAGCTGTAATTTAATTTCATAATGAATTATGAGTTTGAAAATTCTAATTACATTTAATAATTAATTACACTTCCTGTTTACATATTGCAACAATATTGGTTTATCAACTCAATTGCAGATTGCACTTGTAATTCTAATCCTAAGTGAGCCTATCAATTGTAATTATAACATCATACAATTTTAATTAGAAACCACAAATTCTAATTTTAATTATAATTTCAGACTTATCACAAGTCTGGCGCCACCTGTAGGCCATACCTCATCTCCTTAGGTGATCTGATTAACTCAGCTAAAATATAATAAGGTCCTCTTTACTCAGGCCTGAGAGTAGATAGTGCTCCCCCTAGTGTTGTGTTGGTGAAGTGACAGTGACACCATGCAATCAATGTCATTTCTCACCAAGCTTGGGGTATAAAGACGTTAACCTTCTAATTAGAAAACCCCAAAAAGTGAAATTAAGGTTTCCCCAACTTAGGTCAGTGTGTTTACCCTGTAAACAGTAAAACCAACCTAAGCGTATCGCCTCAACAGCACCACCATGCTGCCAACTTATTATTAGTTTTAAACCTTGGGAATAAATAAATCTTCTCTTACCTTTCCTCCCTGTTACTAACTTCTTCTAATTTGACTTGTTTGCTAAGACTTTGCCAGTGGAAAGATCACGAATAGAGAGAAATGCCACAATTGAACAGATGTTTATGAAACTTGAGAACTGTTTGCTATTTACCCTCTATTGTGAAATCCTACCCCTCCAAGTTAAAGCAGGTGCAATGAGAAGATAGACATCGGCAAAATTTCTAAACACGCGCGAGAGACACGCTAACCAGCGTTGCGGTGTAAAATCTTGCCATTAAGGGGCCAGTACTGTCATTGCTGTTGTTTTCCTCCATCAAGGAGAAAATTGGAATAGCAATAACAGTCCTATCTCAAAAGAGAAAATTTCGCTTATAATTTTCTGCCTAGAAGCGTCCTTCTAAATCAGACTTAACAAAAAAAAGCGAAAAGAAGAAAATCTGCTATTAAAAGAGAGATCTGTTTAGTGTTATTGTCCTTCACCTTCGTATTTAGATTGATCTCCTTCCTAAAAGGGAAAGGAGGCTTTCTCGTACAAGAAAAGGTGAAGCACACAATTATTATCCCTGTTTACTCATTCTGTTAGTGTGCTTTTCTTTCTCTGTTTCCCAGCTGTGCTGCCTTACATGTGCCCAATAATTTCTCTGGAGAGACTACGAATTAGAAGCACCCACCACAGAGGACCACAGAAACAGAGAATCACACTCAACACTAGCATACACTACACTGTGCACATTCACACCCCTGTTTGTTTTGTTGTGTTTTGTTTTGATTTGTTTCCCATCCAAGGTCTGTGTCAGTTCGGTCCAAGATCCCCATCACCTGCCAGAACATGTCTCACAAAACAGAACATGTCGGTCACTGGGAAGAACTGGAAATGTGGCTAAGTGTTACAACAGACAGCATCCTCCCTAAAGCTGCTGAAGCACTCCGACATCAGACACAGGACCAACTAGATGACAACATCACAAGCATTATGAGACAAGACCCAAGTCAAAACTACAATCACAAAGAATTAGCCAAGATCACCAGCTCCTTAAGCCACACACTCATCGCCACCCTCAAACTGAGCGACAAGCACGCTGCACAAGCCAGCAGGAGCTGACAAGCGCACAACGACGCATAGAGCAGCTGGAACGTGAAGCTCAGGAGCAATCTTGTATTTTCCAACCTTATAGAATATTGTACTAAGCATAAAACCTGAAACAAACTTGGATTTTGCTTTCATTTTAAAAGTGAAACTAGGCCATACTTGTATTTCATGGCGCTGTCCACGGTCCTGATGCTATCTACACCTTAAACTTTCAATAATTTTCCAGTCTTTGCTCAAGTTAACCCCAATTCACTTTGTTATTAAGCACACTCCAAAGGACACACCACACCATGGGGATTGGCTTATTTATTGCATTTAGCTGTCTGTGAAAAGCAGTTATATTTACAGGTTATATTTATTAAATCCACAGTATTTTGTTCAATGTGCACTGTTGCTGAAGTCTACATGCATTGAGCTGTATGTAGCAAGTTTCCCTGTCCACATAAAATACTATCTTTAGAAATGTGGCATTCTAATTTGTGTCTGATTGGTACATCTCATGGATTAAGAAATTACATCCTTCCAAGTCAGCCCCCCCCCCAACTTAAGTCAGAGCTGGGTCAGCATGACATGAAAATGAGGTGATATAGATAAGATCAGTTCAAAATGCAGCTCAAATGTGACTGTGGTTTGTCATCCTTTGACTAAAATAAGCAGACCTTGTAATCTTAAAATATCAATTAGCAACAAATAACAGCTCTTAAAATAGAACACTTAGTACGTCCTTGCATATAAAAAATAGCAGATTACATTACCAACATCCTGTTCAAACATCACTTAAGCATAGGAAAATCTACTTTTTATATGTGAAATGAAGAATATAAATAATATCGAAGAATAATCCTTGAGTAACTAAGTATATGAATAATGTAAGACAATGCAAAAAAAATATATATAAATAAAAAAATAACTTGTAATGATTCTACTATACTGGCTAAACAAATAAGAAATATGTTGTATTAATGAATATGAAAAAGAACAAAATATAAGCACATTGGAAATTTGCATACACCAATACACCAAGATCAAACATAAACTAAACACTACAAAACTAATTCCATAACAGATCAAATAGGCAAGACATCTTCTTACTGTTTTATCACACTTTAAGCATAAGCTGCTATAACTGCAGCTTACCAACACAAATCACAAATCCATGCTTGGTCTTCTGGTGGCACATTAATGTTGAGGCACCGAACATGAAACCACCTCAGGCATGATTCACATTGAACCTGGAAGGGAAATAGGACATGTTGTTAGATACATATATACAAATAGTAGAAATTGGTAAAATTACTTGTCAAAACATTTGTTTTCACTTTACAGAAGTAGTAAACAGCCAGAAATGGCATAGTGAATACCCAGGTGCATTGCTCCTCTGTTTGGTATTTTTCTGATTTTCCACACATGCAGCAGCACTCCTGTCGCGACACTGCAATTATTATAATGTAGATAGGATTATAATTAATCTCTCTGTGTCTAACATGGAAATAAACTGTTTGTTCAAAGTGCTTTATACCCGATGCCAGCAAAATCTCTTTGGCTAAACTTTTCCTGTATTGGCTCATCATCTCCGTGCTGGGTGTTATATTAATTATGGCAGGAATTTCGGGGAACTCTTCCACCACCTGTTTGGCCATCTAGAAGGATAGTAGTGAGAAATATCAGACACAGTCTCATATGGCAAAAGGTCAGGACAGTGCTTATGTCAACCACTTTCCCCCTCCATTTACCAGCATCACAAAGACACCACAGTTGAAACTATCCTCCTGAAATGGATGTGTGATTGTGCCAGGTTGCCAGATCTTATTCGCCCAGTCTGTCTTTTCATCCGTATGAGGTCTCATTTTGAAAAAATCTCTGTATTTGGAGAAATGCAGTGTGTGTGTTTATGGTGGTCTTATAAGTAACACCAACTATGCTAATTTACCATTATTATTGTGTTTGAGGTAAACATGCTACATACAGTTGTAAACAAACACTGTCATACCGAAACTTGTTGCATGTCTCTTCGGCTTTTTCCTTTTCATTTGTACCCATTTGAGAGTCAAGTATGAAAATGGTGTCACATTTAGCATGAAGATACTACATTGGAGATAAATAAACAAGGAAATTTGAACTACTAAGTCAATTCTCAGAAATATCAGTGAAAATATCAAACATTTCTATATGGGCTTATCCATGTTTACATTATATGTACTAGCTTAACATTTCTATTTGCAGACTTTTTACTTACCACAAACCTCCAGTGGTTGTTGTTGATATTTACGAAAGTGATGAGCCCATCATATTTCTCAAAGATGACCTGTTTATCTCAAATGTAAATTATCATGTCTGAGTACTGTACATAACAAAATTAAGAAATGTAAATATTGTCTCTCACTTTTTGCAATTTGTTCTTTAACATCCACTCCGTTGTTTCATTTAAAATGACACCTGCGGTGAAATAGTCTAGCAGGTAGAGATTTGCACCCTTCTTTTGAAGTAGAGCTCTGAAATACCAGGCAATAATCTTAAAAAAAATTATACAGCATTTCAGTTGGAATCAAATTACTTATCATACTGTAAAATAGAAATATAAATGTAAAATAATGCTATTGCATTTTAGTTTTCATATGTGTACCTCTCCATTTAACCACTCATATGGCCTCAGTGATTGGAATTCCCTGTGATGTAACAGGGAGTCATTCTTCTGCCTGGGACACCTCAAAATAGCTACAATCAGCTCTGTAGGTGTCTTCTTCCATAGCATGTCGACCTATAATTACATAAAGTTCATACAGTAAATAATAGCGTGCCTTCATATACGCAATACATATTTTTCGGTTTTGTACTAATGACTTCATTACCTCTTCATCTACAGGGAGTACCTTTGCAGGAAGCTGACTTGTGTGACAACTTGAACGTTTCTTGCTCTGTGTCACATCCAGCCTTCTTTTTTTGGGAACAGGTATTTTTGGTGGAACAGAATAGAATTTAGATTTGGTGGATGGGAAACGTTCTTGGTTCTTCTTCATCCAAGTTTCTTGAGACTGATCGAGGTTCACAGGTGTCTCAGGTTGGAGCAAAGGCTTTTGAGGAAGGTTCTTCTTCATCCAAGTTTCTTGAGACTGATCGAGGTTCACAGGTGTCTCAGGTTGGAGCAAAGGCTTTTGAGGAAGGTTCTTCTTCATCCAAGTTTCTTGAGACTGATCGAGGTTCACAGGTGTCTCAGGTTGGAGCAAAGGCTTTTGTGGAAGGTTCTTCTTCATCCAAGTTTCTTGAGACTGATCGAGGTTCACAGGTGTCTCAGGTTGGAGCAAAGGCTTTTGAGGAAGGTTCTTCTTCATCCAAGTTTCTTGAGACTGATCGAGGTTCACAGGTGTCTCAGGTTGGAGCAAAGGCTTTTGAGGAAGGTCCTTCTTCATCCAAGTTTCTTGAGACTGATCGAGGTTCACAGGTGTCTCAGGTTGGAGCAAAGGCTTTTGAGGAAGGTTCTTCTTCATCCAAGTTTCTTGAGACTGATCGAGGTTCACAGGTGTCTCAGGTTGGAGCAAAGGCTTTTGAGGAAGGTTCTTCTTCATCCAAGTTTCTTGAGACTGATCGAGGTTCACAGGTGTCTCAGGTTGGAGCAAAGGCTTTTGAGGAAGGTTCTTCTTCATCCAAGTTTCTTGAGACTGATCGAGGTTCACAGGTGTCTCAGGTTGGAGCAAAGGCTTTTGAGGAAGGTTCTTCTTCATCCAAGTTTCTTGAGACTGATCGAGGTTCACAGGTGTCTCAGGTTGGAGCAAAGGCTTTTGAGGAAGGTTCTTCTTCATCCAAGTTTCTTGAGACTGATCGAGGTTCACAGGTGTCTCAGGTTGGAGCAAAGGCTTTTGAGGAAGGTTCTTCTTCATCCAAGTTTCTTGAGACTGATCGAGGTTCACAGGTGTCTCAGGTTGGAGCAAAGGCTTTTGAGGAAGGTTCTTCTTCATCCAAGTTTCTTGAGACTGATCGAGGTTCACAGGTGTCTCAGGTTGGAGCAAAGGCTTTTGAGGAAGGTTCTTCTTCATCCAAGTTTCTTGAGACTGATCGAGGTTCACAGGTGTCTCAGGTTGGAGCAAAGGCTTTTGAGGAAGGTTCTTCTTCATCAAAGTCTCTTGAGACTGATCGAGGTTCACAGGTGTCTCAGGTTGGAGCAACAGCTTTAGTGGAAGGTTCTTCTTCATCCAAGTTTCTTGAGACTGATCGAGGTTCACAGGTGTCTCAGGTTGGAGCAAAGGCTTTTGAGGAAGGTTCTTCTTCATCCAAGTTTCTTGAGACTGATCGAGGTTCACAGGTGTCTCAGGTTGGAGCAAAGGCTTTTGAGAAAGGTTCTTCTTCATCCAAGTTTCTTGAGACTGATCGAGGTTCACAGGTGGCTCAGGTTGGAGCAACAGCTTTAGTGGAAGGTTATGCTGAATGATACTCTTCGTATATCTTCCTTTCAGAGACTGATGCATTTTTCTAATGAAGGTTCCTGGTTTGTTTCGTTTCCCTTTCTCCATTATGGAATGTTTCACAATTCCAAACCATTTTTCTACGTGACAATTGGTATCTCTTGTTTTTGGTTGTTTCTTTGTTGTCACCAATTCCTCTTCATGAGATTCATACCTACTCAGGTCTCCCAAAAGCAAGCCGCTCCAAAGAGGAAAAATGGCAAGGTAGGTATCAAAGAGGAAAGTGATGATGCCTGGACAAAAGTATGGGTTGTCCTCTTTTACCAAACATGTGTCTTCACCTGCCTCTTGTTCTTTCACCTCTTGCATGGCCTGCTGAAAATAAGCAGTGAATGGTGATCTGCCAGTGATAGTCGCTGCATGTCTTCTGTCTTCACTTTCACACTTTTCCCAGTCTTTAGATTGGGTAGTTTCTTCCAGTGTATCCTCTTTAGATCTTGAGATTACACTCTCCAAAACACAAAGACTTTCTTTGACAAGCTTTGTATTTTGTGGGGTTGTGAGCAGGGCACATAATGCACGGAACACGATTGTTGATTCAGTCATGTTGCTGGCATTTTGGAGTCTGGCGAAAGCAAACGTGGCAAAGTCTCTCAGTCCTTTGTCATCTGTTTGCCGACAGATTGCCTGTCTGACAGCTTTCAAAATGTGCGCAGAGCAAATGTGCAGGACAGTGTGTGACTTCATTTCCACCCATGATTTTTGCCCTATGCAGAACTTATATGCTCTGTTGAGGTAAGAGCTGATGTGCTCTTTGTTGAAAGCCAGCATCACACTTTGTATTAACGCCCAGCTGTAATCAGTTTCGACCTGGTGAATTTTTATTTGTGTGTATTTTGACAAATGCAATGTAAATTGCATGAGCCAAAATGTGATTGGTGGCACTGTGTGATCATTGGAGAGCATTTCACAAACCGGAAGAGGTGGTGCATCTCCATCCTTTCCTGGAAGAACGATTGCATAGTACATCACATGCTTTGGCTGGTCTGGTATTTTTGAGACAACTCTGCCAGTGGCATCAAGATAGAGGGCCACAGGAGACCTACTTCGCAAATGATGCACAAGAATGCTGAGGCCACACTCTGTGTACAAATGAACAATGAACGGATTCATACTGAAAAGCTGTATGTAGCCTGGTATTCTGAAGTATTTTGGCCCACATTCCTTGAGTAGTCCCTGCAGTAGGTAGATTTCCATGAAGATATCAGAGTGAATGGATTGCTTTTTCCTCATTTCTGAACGTATTACTTTCAACACTTTTTTATTGAGACATTCAGTCATGTTCCCAGCAAGCAGTTGCTCTTTTGGTGTGGACTGAAGTGTGCTGTAATAAAGCTGACTGGGTCCATGCGTTAGGGCCTTTGCTATTTTTCCTCTTTTTTGGTTGGTTGCTGGCCTAGCCTTTGTCTCTGAAAGTTTGTGTTGTATGTCTCCAGTTTGTTGGACTAGAATTTGCACATCTTGGTCCGATGCAACAGGATTATTTTGCACTGTGAAAGAGTATTTGGCTGGGCAAGAGGGGAATGTGCAGCCTGCTTTCATTGATAAATATGGAGCGTTTTCTTTCCTGCTCCAGGGAGCCTTGATATGTTGATATTTAAATGAGAGAGTACAAGATGGAATTTTCTCTTTAAAGATGTTGTACACATGGTCTGTCCAAGGTCCTTTTAATTTGGAGGTTTCTTTTTGTGGCCTGATCCTATCCCACAATTGTCTTGCCATAGAGATAAAAAAAGGTTTCTTCACCTGTGGACATTCTCTCAAAACATCTACACCAGGCTCTCCCTCCTGTATTTTCATAGTCTCAGGTGTACTCTTTAAACCCTCTGAGTCTGTGTGTGGATCTTGGTAGATAGGTTGAGAGTGGAAGTCTGTCTGTCTTTTAGAAATGTCAGTGTCACACTGGGTGTCCACATGTGTCTGTTCTGTAGCTGTGGTACATAAATGTAATCAATTAATACATTTTCAAGGTTGTGGAGTGGGTAGAAAAAAGGGTTGTAAAGACAGAGAAAAAGAGTGGAACAGGTAGAATGAGATGAGCAGAGAGGAGGATGTAAGAAAAGATTACTTTCATTACACTGCTGTAAAGCGATCTTACAGTAGATGACAAGCACTAGAAGGGAAAGGTTACAAAACAAAGAAACAGAATATAAAGTAAACACACATTGGAATATACTGTCAGTTACTGTACAGCCAACTTTAGCAATACTCATATAAAGAAAGAAAGAAAGAAAGACAAAATGTAAAAAATTATTCAGCATCGTCTGCCAAATTGCATTACAGTATTGGTAATGTCCTTATTTGTTGTACTATAGCAGTTTCTTAGTGTTCTGACAAAACACTTTCTCTGCCTCCCCTAGCCTACATAGTTGACTCTTAGTCCTGCACAAATAGGCTACAGCACATATAAGGACTACTTGGCTAAAAATCAATTCACCACACTGCAAGATGTGCTTTTCTTACTTAGCATTTTTTGTCTTGTTTCCAGCCAGAATCTCTAAAAAATATTAAATCAAGAAGGATTTTGTAAAAAATTATTGTCTTGTTTTCAGAAAAAACAAGTCAAAATTAAGTGCATTTTTCCTTGAAACAAGCTAAATAATTTGCCAATGGGGTAAGCACAATTATGATTTTTTTTCTAAAACAGCAGCCACAATAGCACTTATGTTTTATTTATCTTTTCCTTTTTATTCTAAACATTCCCAAACGCATTAACTATCACGAAATACCTCGATTCTCACCTTTATAGATTATGTTAGTTGATCTATAGTGGCCGATGGTCAAAGTAGCCTACTAATGTAGTCTATTATGCATAAAAGCCTGTCTGTTTACTTAAGTAACAAATATGGGTATCATGCCATAACATATTTTTAATACGACTGACTTTATATTTAATGTGAATTTAACATTGAAAGTTAATGTGAATAAAAACTTTGTAGGTTGGTTAGGCTATTTATCATAACACTTTCATTGTACAGAAAGAGAGCAAAGAACATTTTCACTGAAATTCTAGAGTTCAAGAAAGAGGTATTCAGTCAGCGAGCGAGTGAAGAAAACACAGGCATTTTAGCGATGACTCATCTGAACACCTCTGATTGGTCATTGTATTCATAAGCTCAACAGAATTGTGTTATATTAATGCGCAGTGCTGTAAAAATGCGTCTGTGTCTGGATCAGCGCCAGCCAGTGAACGCAGATTTGAATTTAGCAGCTGATGATAGACGCATGTACTAAAAGTTTTGAGAAACGTGTCTTTGTTTCGAGACCTGTACAAATGTTTTGGAAAATTGGGCCAAATTAATCTGTTACAGTGTGTTAGCAATTGAGAAACACTGTAAAGAAAGAATTAGTAAGGCCATTTCAAATAACTTTTTAATTCTTTTAGTATTGTGATTTGATTCTTTTACCTTGAACTTCTGGCTCCACTTCTCTCCCAGTGTGATGGTGTCCCCGTCCAACATCTTCTGCAGCCAGACGTACTCTTTCCCTTATGCCTTGTCGGTTTATTCTCCAATTCTCCCATATCCATGCACGGTTTCTTGGTGTGTCATCGTTAAATAAATCTATGGCAAGCTGGGACCATAAATCTGATGATTTAGCAGTGTTTCTATTCAAAATATCAGCATTCAGAAGCTTCTTTACTATAAAATCGGTCCCTCCGACCTTTTCCCATAGATCTGATCGTACAAGTTTTACTCCTTTTTTATGTCTCCCCATTTTAAAGTGTGACAGATTTAAGTCTGACTATGTCGATACGGTCTACCTAGACTGTCCATCGTCTGAGAATTTGGCATTGTGAGTGGCTGTTGTTCCTCTGACCAGAACCTTAATGTTTCACAACACTGTCCTGTGTAAAAGTGCTTGTCACTGTGAGAAAATATGTGTTATCATGATGTTTACAAGTAAGTTCAAACTTGAGGGAGTGTGTGTGTGTGTGTGTGTGTGTGCGCTCCTAGTTGAGTGTTTTCTGCAGGTGTGTGTGTGTGTGTGAGTGTGTGTGCAGGGCCGTGCACAGACATTTTGCGGGACAGTGGCTCAAACCAGAAAAAGTGTCTCAAACCAGAAAAAGGGCCTTCCCCAGTGTGACCTTGATAGAAGATAAAGGCAATCACATCACTGCCCTGCAGCAGTCAGCGGATCTGCAGTAAAAAAAAAACTGAAGGCTTATTACGCTGCATTAATGGCGCATATTCTCTCTGAGACAACGACAGACGAATCTACTTTAACATATGCTGATAACGGTATATACCTGTCTAAAATTATTTCCTTTATGTGTCTTGTGGCGAAATGTATTTTGCGTTAAACAGGTTGTTTTTGAAAGTCGGTGCATGAAATAGGCTCTGAATTTTCATTGATGATTGCAGTGTCAATAATAATAATTACAGGCCTATAATTCATTGTATAAATTAATCGACCTGTTATTTTTTTTAGTTGTTTTTGTTAAACTTTTTAAAATACATTTTCAATGAGGAGTATAGTCTAAGCTAGCCTCTTTTATTATCCTCACAGCGCATCATGCGGTGATTATTGATAATTTAATATAAGCTAATTTAATAAAACAATGACTCTAATAATAATTAAAATAGGCCTAATAATAATAATAATAATGTATCAGGCCTAAATTAATTTGAAATGTTAAATCCTTTTAATATTGCCAATTTTTTATGCTTTTGACAATATCTGTGGCTATCATCTAAAGATGAGATGCTAATCAGCACGGGGAGGTTATCACCCGCAATGTGTGCCCATGTGGAAATAGTTGTATGAATTGTCATCACTATCTATTGAAAAAGATTAGAATTTACCATGCTTTCCTAACAGTTGGCATTGACAGTGACTGACACTTGATGGTCAGACAAAAATGACTAGATATGTAAAAATAAAAATAAAAAATCAATTAAACAGAAAAATAAATAAATAATCAAATATAAGTTACATAAATAAAGAAAATTACACAATGGAACAATAACAAAATGGCAACTTTGTCTCTTTTCTATGTTCATTCATTATTTATGTTACTTTGTATGTGTCATATTTGGCAGTTGGCATTAGAAGTTATATGAGTAATAACAGTGGCATATGAGAAGTTTAATACCACTTAAATAGTTAAATATGCCTTTTTCGAAGCTGCTGAATATAAAGAAAGCTGCTGATAACTAAAGTTAGGCGTTCATTATACTTTTTCTCAATTTAATTAGTTTTTTACCACCCCCTCTGAACTGTTAAGCCCCCTCTTAGCACCCCCAACAAAAACAAAAATCCAGGAGTCGCCACTGATGTTAACATGTTTCCATTATGTCCTCGTTGTCACCACAAATATCCCCAGTCTGTCACACTGAAATAATTGTTTTAAGGTAAGTGGTCTTACCTAACTTACCAAACTATTTATTATAGCTACATTTAATTAAACAAAAATATATTGAAAGTTAGTCAACTAAATTTGTTTATTTAAATGTAGCTAAACTAAATTGACAGCAACCACTTACCTTAAAAAATGTAGTACATTCAATGATTCATTTTTTTCCAGTGCAGAGTGTCTGGGGGGCAACAAAACACACAGAGATGGGTATTCTCCTTACTCCCTACTTTTATTCTCGATTACAATAGAAAGTCACAAAGTCCACTTTTTTCCTAAAGTGCTTTATACAATATAGATTGTTTCACAGCAGCTTCACAATACTATCAAATACACATTCTGCTGTAAGGCAGCTCTAACAAGTCAATAGTGTAATTCTACAGGTCAAGTCAGTTGAGTATTGATTCAGTTCAGTTGCATAACTGTGTAAAATTACTCAGTCATACATACAGTGTATATGCATATGCATGTACGGTGTGTGTGAGTGCTATGACTAACTCCTGTTCTTCAGTGCACTCTGAACAAGCTAAAGACACATGAAAGTATTGTTTTAATTTGTTCACATGTGTGTAGTTTGGCGTGTATGTGCTTGATCATTTTATGTTTGTGTGTACAGTTAATATGCCAAAATAGAATGTTATGGGAAATATAATAGTTTTGAAAAACTTTTTAAAAGTGTTAGCTTTTTCAAGTTGTGTGTGTGTGTTTATTTGTGGTTTTCTGTGTAGTGTTGAGAAAAAGAGGCTTAGTTTCAAAAACTGTGTAAGCATTTTGAACAAACTTTCCAAATGTATAGAGTTTGCTGTTCTTATAAATATTTCATATACTGGTAAAACATTATGTGTTTAAACTGCCCAATAACAAATATTGACATTCTTATAGCAAAATATTTTTGCTCCTAAATAATTGTTCACTCCACAGCAAACAGAGCACAATTTCTCATAGGTTTCTTTGAAGAGACCCATTTTTCAATGTGAATATGAAGGTTCACATCACATGGCTGTTATCTGAGGCCTGTGGTAACTTTCCATTGTTTTCCATACTTTTTTTGAAGAGAGGAGGGACAAATAAATGTGTCCTGGGAAAGACGGTCACAGTCAGTGTATGAGAGCTGAATACACAGCGACACAGCTGGACTTCAATGAGCAGATCAGCGAAATGTAGCCACAGAGACGATCATGGCATCTTATGAGACATCCTGGACTCTGTGGCCTGAGAGCTGTGATATGTGCACTGATTGTTCTGGCACTATGTGTTGTTTTAACACTGATTCCAAGAAAAGGGACTGATCCTGAGCCTGTATGCAAGACGAGGGATGGACAACTATCCGACTGACAAAAAGACTGTTTGGCAAGGTAGCAACAGTTAGGAACATACCAAGTAATCTTACATGTTACAGTAGAGTTACAGGAAATCATCCTTTAGGGAAAATACCAAAGAGTAAATGATCTTAAACAATTAGACATATGAATCAAGACATCCAAATAGATAACAAAACACATGAGGAACAGGGGTTATGAAACTGACATTAAGACAAATCACAAACAAACAAACCAAACAAACAACAACAAAAAATAGGGAAGAAAGACAGCAATGAAAAGTTATTTGCAAGTAACTTTAACTTTTCAGCGAGCATAATTTTATACTTAGATTCTTTGTTATCAGGCCATTTAACAGAATCATTTAACATAAGAAAGTCAGCCATAAAAGCATTAAAACATGGTTTGGAGTTACACCTTTTACTTTTATGTATATGAAATTTACCATATAAAATCCCAACAATCACCATAAAATTCACTGATTTTTTAAAATTATTATTATATATGAAGACATATTTACATGTTATACCTAAATTCTCTAGATATCAATATCTAGATCTTGCCAAACTTTTTTTTATAACAACAGTAAAAAAGAAATTAAAAAATTTTCTATTTGATCTGAACAAAATGTACAGCTCTAATCAATATCCTAACATTTTGCTAAGGTGTAGTTACAGAGATATATTGGCAAGGATTTTTAAATGTAATTCCCGAATCTTGTTAGACATGCAAAAACTGTCACGTGAAGTATACGCGGATGCAAGATGCAAGTAAAAGCTTTCTTTATTAGAAAGAAGCACTCAAGTCCCAATATTGCAGACTGCAGAAGAGTGGTGACCCGCGTGCCGAATTCCCCGGCGTGATGAGTGATGGTCAGCATGCAGAATCCACAACGGAGCAGGAAACAGGACTCCAGCGCGACCCGACGAAGTCAAGGGAAAACAAGAGAAAACACGAGGAGAACAGGAACAGGCAATGACACGGGGAAGCTCCAACAACACAAGATGAAAGACAAGGCATTATAAAGGCTGGTTGATGGAATACAGCTGGCGCTGCTGAGAGAATCAGGTAATCAGCGGTAACGCCCACATGAACAATCAGTACACACACACATACACACAAGACGAGAGAAAACAGAGGATTAAGCAACCATGACAGTACCCCCCCTCCTAGGAACGCTTCCTGGCGTTCCCAGACGAACCTACCTGCCGATTGTAATCATCGATAAGGGAGTGATCCATGATGCCCCTAGCAGGTATCCAATTTCTCTCCTCCGTACCGTAACCTTCCCAGTCCACCAAGTACTGGAATCCGCGTCCCCTCCTTCTCGAGTCCAGAATACGGTTGACCGAATATGTAGGTTCCCCATCTACGAGTCGCGGCATAAAAAAATGATTTTAGTGACAGGGAACGGGCCAATAAATTTGGGAGCTAACTTGTTAGACACGGAACGGAGCGGAATGTTCTTGGTAGAAAGCCACACTTTTTGACCCACGACGTATACGGGAGGCTTCGACCGGTGGCGATCGGTCTTAGCCTTGGTGCGAGCCCCCACTTGAAGAAGAGTCTCACGGGCTCTACTCCATGTGTGACGGCACCTCTGGACAAAGGCGTGAGCGGAAGGGACCGCGACCTCGGATTCTAGACTGGGAAAAATAGGTGGCTGGTAACCTAAATTACACTTAAACGGAGAGAGGCCCGTGGATGACACTGGTAAGGAGTTATGAGCGTACTCAACCATGGAGAGTTGCTGACTCCAGGAAGAAGGATTCTTAGACACCAAACATCGCAACACTCTCTCCAAATCTTGGTTGGCTCTCTCGGTTTGGCCATTGCTTTGGGGATGGAACCCCGAAGACAGACTGACAGTCGCTCCCAGTAACTTGCAAAATTCCTGCCAAAATTTGGACACAAATTGGGGTCCTCTGTCGGAAACCATGTCCATCGGGAGGCCATGTAACCAAAAGACGTGATCTATGACAGTTACCGCTGTCTCCTTAGCAGATGGTAATTTGGACAAGGGGATAAAATGAGCCGCCTTCGAGAACCAGTCCACTACGGTCAAAACGACCGTCTTACCCTGGGAGGGTGGGAGGACGGTAATAAAATCTAGCGCAATGTGGGACCAGGGTCTCGAAGGGACAGACAGCGGTTGGAGTAACCCATCTGGAGGTCGATTGTAAGTCTTACCAGTGGCACAAACCGAACAAGCCAAAACAAAACTGCGAATGTCGTGAGCCATCAATGGCCACCAGAATCGTTGCTTGACCAGAAATCTGGTGCGATTGACTCCTGGATGACAAGCAACGTTGGAACAATGCCCCCACTGAATGACGTCGGACCGTAACCCCTCCGGCACAAATAATCGATTCGGTGGGCCACCGGGCGGAGACGTTACCCCTTCTAGGGCCGTCCTGACCCTCGATTCGACCTCCCATGTCAGAGTGGAGACCACTAATGTCTCGGGTAAAATACACTCGGGAGTAGACGGGCGTTTGGAAGGATCAAAAATACGTGACAAAGAATCGGGTTTGACGTTTTTGGAACCCGGGCGGTACGAAAAGGAAAAATCAAATCGTCCGAAAAAAAGTGCCCACCGAGCCTGCCTGGAGTTAAGTCTTTTGGCAGATCTGATATATTCCAGATTCTTATGATCGGTCCAGACGATAAAAGGAACCCCCGACCCTTCTAACCAATGACGCCATTCCTCCAACGCTAACTTGACTGCCAACAACTCTCTGTTACCAATGTCATAATTACATTCAGCGTGTGACAAACGATGGGACAAAAACGCGCAGGGATGCATCTTGTCGTCTGTGGAAGAACGTTGAGACAGAACTGCACCTACCCCAACCTCTGACGCATCGACCTCCACCACGAACTGACATGAGGGATCAGGGGCTATGAGAATAGGGGGCGAAACAAAGCGGCTCTTAAGTTTAGTGAATACAGCCTCAGCTGTATCAGACCACCTGAACGTCGTTCTGGGGGAGGTCAAGGCAGTCAGAGGCGCGGCTAGTTGGCTGAAGTTGCGAATGAAACGTCTGTAAAAATTGGCGAACCCCAGAAACCTCTGTAGGGCCTTACGGGAATCTGGGCTTGGCCAATCTACCACAGCCTTAACCTTGTCAGGGTCCATACGTACTCCCTCAGACGAGATGATATACCCTAGAAAAGAAACAGACTGTGCATGAAAAACGCATTTCTCCGTCTTGACAAAAAGCCCATTCTCTAGCAGCCTCTGAAGCACTCGTCTGACGTGCTGAACATGTTCCTGGAGAGAAGATGAAAAAATCAATATGTCATCCAGGTAAACATATATGAACTGATCTACCATATCTCTCAGCACGTCATTGACGAGTGCCTGGAAGACCGCCGGGGAGTTGGACAGCCCGAAAGGCATGACCAAGTATTCGAAGTGCCCCCTGGGGGTGCTAAAGGCGGTCTTCCATTCATCCCCCTTCCGAATGCGAACCAAATGATAGGCGTTACGTAAATCCAATTTTGTGAAGACGGACGCTCCCTGCAACCTCTCGAAAGCTGAAGACATCTACGGCAAAGGATAGGTATTCTTTACCGTGATGTTGTTCAGCTCTCGATAATCAATGCAAGGTCGCAGAGAACCGTCCTTCTTCCCCACAAAAAAGAACCCCGCCCCCGCTGGAGAAGAGGAAGGCCGGATGAACCCCGCTGCTAGAGAATCAGAAATATATTTCTCCATGGCCTCCCTCTCCGGAATAGAAAGACGGTAAAGTTTGCCTTTAGGTGGAGACTTACCTGGCAGTAAATCTATAGCACAGTCATAGGGACGATGCGGAGGAAGAGAAGCAGCACGGGATTTCCTGAACACCTCCTTCAGATCGAGGTACTCCATGGGCACGTTTGATAAATCCGCTGCCTTCTCCTGCAACACAGAACCAGACACAGACGAACATGCAGACACAAGACAGGACTCATAACACCGTTCACTCCATGTGGAAATGGAGTTAGAACTCCAATCCACACGCGGGTTGTGTTGCACCAGCCAAGGATGGCCCAAAACTATGTGTGCTAACGGGGAGTCCATGAGGAGGAACGTGATGATCTCTGTGTGGTTGCCGGACGTAATGAGAGTTATGGGACCGGTGGTAAGGGAAATGTTGGGGAGTTCCTGTCCATTAAGAGCATTAACAAAGATTTGACGGGTGAGTGGTATGATGGGGAGATGGAGCTTGTGAGCGAAGAGAAGGTCCATGAAGTTACCTTGAGCACAGGTGTCCAACAACGCTTGGCAGGTATGTGTGTGGTTGGCCCATCTCAGTCTAACCGGAAGGAGAGTGGATGGTGAGGACTTCTCGGCGGAGATCCCACCCGATACTAGCCTCTTCATTACTACCGGGCTTGCTCTTTTACCAGACAAGAATGTATGAAATGGCCCGTTCCTCCACAGTAAAGGCATAGTCCACGAGATCTCCGCCTCTCTCTCTCCTCCAGGGAAAGCCGAGCTCTCCCTACCTGCATGGGCTCGTGATCGACGACGGGACTGACCGTGTCTCCCTCGCTGGTCCATCAACTCTCCGCGCCCCTCAGTCTGCGGTCGGGACGCGTGTACCTCTCCACGCGGTCGAGGCGAGCATCCACTCGCAGCGCCAGGTCGATAAGCCCGTTGAGACTCTGGGGAAGGTCTAGGATGTAAATCTCCTTCTGGACCCGGTCGGCCAGCCCATGCAGGATCATATCTCACCGAGCCTCCTCGTTCCAGTTGCACTCAGCCACCAACGTGTGGAACTCTATGGAATAGACGGCGACTGAGCGATCACCTTGTCTGAGATCTGTGAGAAGTCTGGCAGCGTCCTTGCCTGCCACCGCCCGGTCGAAGACCCTCCTCATCTCGGCGGAGAGTGCCTGGAACGAGGCGCAGCAGAGGTCTTGATTCTCCCACACCGCCGTCCCCCATAGTTCCGCTCGACCCGTGAGGAGGGTGCACACAAACGCCACCTTAGACTCCTCTCTCTCAAAGGTCCTGGGCTGAAGGGAGAAGTGCATAGAACACCTAGTGAGAAAGGCTCTGCAAAAGTTGGGCTCACCAGCATAGCTCTCAGGAACGGGTAGGCGTGGCTCCGGTGAAGTGAGGGGAACTGGCGGTGTGGGTGGCGCAGTGGGATTTCTCAGGAGGTGGCACTGTTGGGTGAGCTCGGAAACACCTGCATCACGAGCGCTTGCACCGCGCGCTCCGTGCCGGTGATACTCTCCTGCTGCCGATCCATGCGAGAAACACTGTGGTTGACGAACTCCGTCAGCGAAGCGGAACTTGCTGCATCCATAATGTTTGGTCAGATCGTTCTGTCACGTGAAGTATACGCGGATGCAAGATGAAAGTAAAAGCTCTCTTTATTAGAAAGAAGCACTCAAGTCCCAATATTGCAGACTGCAGGAGAGTGGTGACCCACGTGCCGAATTCCCCGGCGTGATGAGTGATGGTCAGCATGCAGAATCCACAACGGAGCAGGAAACAGGACTCCAGCGCGACCCGACGAACTCAAGAGAAAACAAGAGAAAACACGAGGAGAACAGGAACAGGCAACGACACGGGGAAGCTCCAACAACGATCTGACAACACAAGATGAAAGACAAGGCATTATATAGGCTGGTTGATGGAATACAGCTGGCGCTGATGAGAGAATCCGGTAATTAGCGGTAACGCCCACATGAACAATCAGTACACACACACATACACACAAGGCGAGAGAAAACAGAGGATTAAGCAACCGTGACAAAAACGAAATGGGAGCAAGCTTTTTTCAAAATACTATTTTCTAACCAAACATGTAATTTGGCTAAAAGAACACCAGATTACTTATCTGTATTTACTACAGAGTTGATAGCTATTGTTTTAGCTTTGCATTGGTTGTTAGAGACACAGATTAAGAAAGCAGTTTTATGCTCAGAATCACTGGCGGCTCTAAGAAGTATTCAGTCGGGACAATCAAATTGCAGACAACATTATAGAAATAATGCTACTGCTATATAGAGTTCATGCTCATGACAGGGTTGTTTCATTTTTATGGGTCCCAGCACATGTTGGAATAGATGGAAATGAGATGGCAGATAAACACGCTAAGACATCGTTGAATAAAAATAATGTTGAAATTGATGTAAAAATCAGCAAAGCAGAAGCAAAGACAATTATTAATCAAGCTTATTAAATCTTGGCAACATAAATGGGAAATGGAGAAGACGGGTACGCATCTGTATAAAATCCAAAAGAAAGTAGGATTGAAAAATAATGAGACTGTAAGTGACTCTAAAAGAAGAGAAGAAGTAATAATAGCAAGATTAAGATCAGGACATTCATCTTTAAATGGAAACCTACATAAAATCAGGAAATATCCTTCTGGATTCTGTGGTATTTGTGGCGACATTGAAACAGTTAAGCATATTTTATTACAGTGTAGTAAAGACAGAGAAATGCTGGAAACAAAGATACAATCAGAATGTGTAAATAAAATTACATTAGAACTAATATTAGGTAATAGAAACGAATGATTATAAGTTATTTAAGACACACGTGAATTTCCATGACACTTTTTTTCTTCTTTTGTTATTTCTTTAAGCCTCCTCATTGTCACTCCACACTCCAGTCCAGTTGGTGGCGGTAATGCACCAAATGTTTGCTTGCCCACCGCCAATACACACTACAAGAAGAAGCAGAAAAAGCTAAAATGTTAACCTATTGTCTGATCCACACTCCGGATCAGAGAGTGGCGGTAATGCACCAATAACGCTGGATGCCAACCACCGTTAAACATTACAAAGAAGAAGCAAAATATGTTATTTGTAGATGGTCCCTCAGATAAGCGATGACGTCACGACACTCCATAGAAGTAAGTGTGTTTATCAGCTTCTTTAAAACGCCGAGTTCTACAGAAAAATGTGTTCTGCTTTGTGCTCATAGTAGTCGGTAATGATAACTGACCGAAATTAGCCTTTTTGATGCAGATTAACAAAGTTATTGAACGCGGAAATGTGTGAATGTGCGAATATAAAACCAACTTTACCTAAGTGTTGATCTTCAGTATGTCAGGATTGCTCTGCTGTTTTAACTTGTATTTGGACAAACAACAAAAGTGAATGCAGCAACTTGAACGTGCTAGTGCTACTCAAAATGTGTAACTAAAGTCCGTAAAACATGAAACAAAAAAGAATAGCTTTAAAGGATATTTTTAACAGTAAAAAATCGAATAACTTCAGTGTATTCTCCTTATATATATTTATATATATATATATATATATATATATATATATATATTCATTATTTTAAGGAGCTCGGAAGGAATCTTTATAGTTGGAATGTTTTACTTAGTAAATGTTTAAAAATAGTTTAAATGTTTCAAAATGTATTTTCTCAAAACATTTTAATTTCATTAACAATATTAGCTATGTGCCATTTTAGTCGGATAAAATAAATATAGAAAAAATGAAATTAATACATATGACATGATACTCACATAATATAAATATTTCAACTAAACATTTGTTAATTTTTTTTAAAATAAAGATTAACACTGTCTATTAACAATGTAAAGAAATAAGAAAATACGTAATAATGCTATACTCAGTGCCTGAATTACACGTCTCTACAGATTAGTTAGTATTTGAAGATCCATGGAATTCCTTCTCCCGGTGCCATTTGCTGTTCCTGCCCCAGTAGGACCTAGAAAAAACGATCCTCTAATACAATGCATCATAGACAACAAGTTAAAGAAACTTCTCAAATTAATAAGAGGAAGAGATATGAATGGACTGTACTCTTCTGAGGTCTGGAAGGATGATGTTACTCCATTAACTGCAGCAGTTTTATTCAGAAATGAAGAAATCTGCTCTTATCTACTTAAAAAGTCAGCTGATCCTAACAAACCCTCAACAAACGGATGGACTCCTCTACATTATGCTGTTTTAACACCTGGAGCTCCACTGAGCATCGTGAAAAGATTACTAGCAGCAAACGCTAATCCAGATGGAAATGAACCACAAATCTTGACTCCATTGCAATGTGCGGTTGATCGTGATCGTGAAGACATTGTGAAAGCACTTATAGAGGCTGGAGCTTCACCTGAAAACAACTATGGGAGATATCCAGAGCTTGATAAAAAAGTGGAGAGAATGATTCATCAGATATCATCACATGGTGGAGTGTTTGAGAAAGTACATCTGTTTTTCTCTGTTGCTTGTGCTGTAAGAAAAAAAAAAACAGACAGATGTTTATAGAGACTTTAAGGAACATTTCTTTCAGGAGCAGCCCTTCATTCATACAATTCTGTTCGAGCACTACTATGGTGTCGGTGGTCCAGGTGCAGATCAGTATCATCAGAGCGCCACTAAGTGGTTAAAAGATACAAAGAGTGCAGACAGATACATTGAGGGAGTCATCAAACGCTTCCCAAACATCCCTCAGAAACACTGGCCAGTTGCACTGAACAGCTTGTATGTTGCTTTGTGTGTCAGTGAAAGCATTTCTCCTCAGGTATTCAGTGATCTTGTGTCAATTCTAACAAACAGTCTTCAGCACTTTGGAAACACAAATGGTGAAATAGTCATTAGTTTGATACTCAAAATACTCAATGTCATGATGCAGAAGATGTCTGAGCAGAAACTGAGCATTTCTCTGAGCAATCATTCTCTTATGTTATGCATGTTGTGCAAAAGTCTGTTGCCTCTCACACGTCCTCATTTTTCAAGTCTAATTGGAGTGATGACCTATGAACTGTTTGCCAAAATGAATGACTTCGCTCCTGAACTTGTAGCATGCTGTGGATTGTCACCCATCCCAGAAATGATACTTCTTAAAGCAGAGACAGAGATGGATGAACTCATGAAAAAAAAGCTGCACAAGTTGGACGAATCACTGAGAAATCCAGCAGGTTCAAGTGCAGTGGATAGTTTATGTGAGGAGACTGCAGCTCTATCAACAAGCAAGAAGAAGAAGAAGAAGAAAAAGAAGAAAAAAATCCAGAAAGAGGTTGGATCACAAGAAAGTGAGCAGCAAGATAAAGAGGAACCGTATCCAGATGCTGTAGTGACATCCGTTGAGGAATCAAATTCAAGTGTGCAGCCGTTCACACGTCCCGAAGAGACCCCAAATATCTCAAGAAGGTGGCATCAGACTAGCCGTCGTTGGAGGTCTAAGCTTGAGAAGCTAGCTAACATTGATGCTAGCAGGACATATAGCGAAGGATCTCGTCGAGTGGATGATTAATGAAAATCCAAACGAGAGACCGACTGTGGAGCAAACCCTCGCACACCCCTTCTTCTGGACTAATGAACGGTAAAGTATGATATTGATTGCATTTGACCGGTGAAATACAGTACAAAACTGTGAATTGTCAATCACAATTAATTTGTATACAGTTTTTGACACTACAGAATAGATGATATAACTAATTGTATACTTTTTTTCTGAAATTGTCTCAGGAGAGTTCGATATCTGAAAATATTGGGAAATGAGAAAGAGGCTGAAAACTGTCGTAATGCAGATGAGGAGCTGCTTAAAGCCATTGCAAAACACACAGAGGGGAAAAGCTTTTCTGAGTGGAAAACTAAAGTCAGTTAATAAAAATAAAAACAGCTGTTATTGCCTATATTATCCCAAATTTAAATCTTTAATTAGTAATGTGGAACTTCATCATTCAGTGTCAAAATATTGTTTTCTCAGTTTCTGTCTGAGCTTGTCCAGAAGCTGGATGGTAAGAAGAAAGCCTATCCCGAGAACACACTGGGCCTGCTGCGATTTATACGCAACCTACACGAGCATTAGTGAGTTACAAGAATGACTGACGATGGATCGTTGAATTGTACAGAAATGTTGCATAGCAAATCCTGAACTGGCAATGTGCAAGACGGAGTATAAATATAGTAACAACTGATTAAATATGATCAACAGACAGAAGGAGAGAAGTATCATAGAATTGTTTCAAGCTCATTCAGTTTCAAGACTTTCTTGCCCAATAATTGTGTTTTGTGTGTCATTCTCTCACAGTAAAGCTGATGCTGTGAAAATCAACCTGATGGCTTTATTCCCTGATCTCTTTGGGAGTGTGTACTTGTTTGCCAAAGAAAGAGGATGGAACTCCAGAGAAAGTGTCATTATGGACATCAACTCGGCATTATGAACATAAACAAATCTGACATAAAATTCTGCCGTCATTCAACACAGTGACTGAGCATAAACATCGAACTCTTAGCTTTAAAACAGTTTTAGTTTTTTTCCTTCGTTACTAAAATACTGATGATTTAATCTTTAAACATAACTGAACATATTGTCTTTTGTTACATAAATTGAAAAAGTATATAAATAAATGTTAAATATGTTTTACTCCCGTGCTATTGTCCTCATGGATCGTGAAATCTATTCAGTGCAGTGTTAAACCTGCTGTGGTGGTGTTTGTTCCTATTTAGTGTTTGAGAGACAAAAAAATAAATACAAGTACATTATAAACTGGTGATCCTGGGATTATTGGAAAAAACTCATGATGGTGTCATATAAAAAATTATCATCATTATACCTTTTGATAACTCTTTGGATAGATTTATTAGCCAGTAAAAGGATTTTGGGTCATCTTGGAAAGTGTATAATAACAGTACTGTAAAATGTCCTATCAACTATAACGAACAACTTAAGGCCTGCTCACAGACCCTGCTGAAAAAAACAACAGAACCCTGCCCAAAACACAATAGAAAATGCAATGTTTTTAATGGGAATTGTATTGTTTTTAATGGAAACTATAATGGTGTAATGCAAACCTTAAATGAAGCTATTGTTTCAGCTTCGGGAATTATTTATTAAAGATTAAATATTGCTTTGATTAAAGTAATATTAATCTCTAACTTAATTTATACTTTAGTAAGTTCTCGTCCACCGATCACTAACAACAGTAAATCTTATTAATCTTGTTTCTCTTGCCCTGTGGCCCCGGTAACAATAAAACGAGACTAATAATTTCTCAAATTTTAGCTCAGGTAACGTTATCTTGTGGCCAGAGTCCAGCAGACTGGCTTTCAGGTCGTCCTTGCACGAAAACGATGAAGGGTAGGAGTAAGAGCAAAAGAGCACGAACAGGCAGAGAGTTTTCAGGAGTACAAGAGAGCTTCAAGGGATGTTCAAGAGAGATGTTCAAGAGAGAGCGTTTTGCGACTGGCGCGTTGTTTTCAACAGTCCAACTTGGCCCTGCCCACAAGGGGCTTGTCGAATCCGATTGTCTGTATGAGGCGGAGCCCCGCCCATGTCCAGGCTTTCTGGGGTTGATGTCCAAGTGATCCAATATTTCATTCATTCCGTGGAAGATACAAACTTACAGATTATATATATGTTTAGTAACACATGATGCTAAAGTTTAACGGTCATCAACATAATTTGTTACATACGATGCCAGCTTTTTTTAGAGACCAAACATCGCGTTTGATACACACACACCTATTACACACTTAAGACACGAAGAAAAGTCATCCCACATTCCTTAAGTAATTCATATTTATCCCAGCATATGAGAGAAAGAGTACAACATTAATATCCATATATTTCTTTGTGTAGATAGTTGTAATAGTCATGATTGAAATAAATGTCAAGAATCCTCTAGTGGATCGCATTTCTTTGTCTGTCTCGTTGAAAAGGGCGCGATTGGTGCTGGATGAGAGGGGGGGGGGGGGGAGTGAAATATGCACTTGGAATGTAGACATGGAAGCGCGCCTGGAGAAGTTAGTGCCTTGAGGAGTTAGTATCCTAGGTCAGAACCATCTCACTCTCTCCAGAGAGGGGGGGTTTTGAGGAATAATTAATGTCTGTTGTTTTTGTTGAATTCTCTGTGTGTGTCTTCAGGTTGACATGGTGTTACAATGGTGTCTACTGGTATGTGATGGATTATATTGGTGGGATGTTAAATACTGTTGGAAAAATGCCCAAAACACACCACAAATAGGAATGTTGTAATGGTTTTACTGGAAAAAGCTAATGGTTTATAATGGTATTTTAATGGAAATCATTGGGATATCTGTGACGGTTTCTATTGGGCTTCTATTGTTTGTTTTTTTAGCAGGGGACTTAGCTCAATTATGCCATTTATCTTTTATAAATGTACCTTAGATTACTGGTTTGCATTTGCATCTTGAGACAAAACAAAGGTACTCATATATTTTAAGATCGATAAGTGCATGCTTACATTTACATTGTCATTTAGCAGACGCTTTTATCCAAAGCGACTTACAATTGGGGAATACATAAAGCGATTAATCTAGAAGAGGCAAACTGACAGAGGAAGTGCCCATAACACCAAGTCTCAGGCATTGTTCAAATAAGTACAAGCTAGCAAGGGAAGGAGAGAAAGAGAAAGATGAAGATTTTGAAAAAGTGATTTTTATTTTATTTTATTTTTTTTATGATGAAGTCAAGTAGAGTTGAAAGAGAGGAGTTTTCAGTTGTTGCTTGAAGATTGACAGTGATCCAGCAGTCCGGATGGGGGTGGGAAGATCATTCCACCAGCCAGGAATGGGGAACGAGAATGTTCTGGAAAGTGATTTTGAGCCTCTCTGTGATGGTACCACGAGGCGTCGCTCACTAGCAGATCTCAGACTTCTGGAGGGGATGTAAATTCGTAATAGTGAGTGGAAGTAGGTGGGTGCTGAGCCTGTGGTTGTTCTATATGCAAACATCAGTGTCTTAAACTGGATGCGAGCTGCAACTGGTAGCCAGTGCAAGGAGACAAAGAGAGGTGTAACATGGGCTCTTTTGGGCTCATTGAAGACCAGTCGTGCCGCAGCATTCTGAATCATTTGTAGAGGTTCGATTGTGTTTGATGGAAGTCCAGCTAGAAGAGCATTGCAGTAGTCCAGCCTAGAAATGACAAGGGCCTGGACAAGAAGTTGTGCAGCATGCTCTGTCAGAAAGGGCCTGATCTTTCTGATGTTGTGTAGTGCAAACCTGCAAGATCGAGCAGTCTTTGCAATGTGCTCTTTGAAGGTCAGCTGGTCCTTGGTGGTCATCAAAGATTACACCAAGATTTCTGACTGAAGCTGATGGTGTAATTGTTGATGAACCTAACTGAATCGTGAAGTCATGTTGTTGAGTTGGAGTGGCAGGGAAGACAAGGAGCTCAGTCTTTGCCAGGTTAAGCTGTAGATGATGTTCTTTCATCCATGCCGAGATGTCCGCCAGGCAGCCTGAGATCCGTGCAGCTAACGTTGGATCATCTGGTCGAAATGAGAGATAGAGCTGTGTGTCATCAGCGTAGAAATGGTAGGAGAAGCCATGTGCCTGTATAATGGGAGCCAGTGATGTAGTGTATGTGGAGAAAAGGAGGGGTCCAAGAACCAATCCCTGGGGAACCCCAGTGACCAATTTATGTGCTTTGGATACCTTCCCTCCCCAGGCCACCCTGAAAGACCGACCAGTGAGATAGGATTCAAACCAGCGAAGTGGAATTCCAGTGATGTCCAGTGATGAGAGGGTGGACAGGAGGATCTGATGATTGACAGTGTCAAAAGCGGCAGACAGATCCAGCAGAATGAGGACTGATGATTTGGAATCGGCTTTTGCAATTCGCAGGGCTTCAGTGACTGAGAGTAGCGCAGTCTCAGTTGAATGGCCACTCCTGAAACCTGACTGTTTAGCATCCAGTTTGTTGTTCTGTGAATGTAGAAACAATGACACCTGGTTGAAGACAACTCATTCGAGTGTTTTGGCTATGAATGGAAGGAGAGAGACAGGTCTGTAGTTTTCTAAAAGAGAAGTGTTTAATATAGGTTTTTTGAGCAGTGGTGTTACCCGAGCCTGCTTGAATGCAGTGGGGAAGATGCCTGTGAGGAGAGATGTGTTGATGATGTGTGTGAGTGCTGGTAAGAGTGTGGGAGAGATTGCTTGGAGAAGGTGCGAGGGGATTGGGTCTAGAGGACATGTTGTAGGATGGCTGGAGAGGAGAAGTTTGGATACTTCCGCCTCAGTGAGGGGACAGAAGGAGAAGATGGGAGTTTGAGCAGTGGATCTAGTTGGTTGGAGGTCCTGTGTGATTGGAGGTGAAAACTGACTACTGATTGCTTTAATTTTCTCTGTAAAAAAAGTTGCAAAGTCATCAGCTGTGATAGAAGTGGTGGGAGGTGGTGAAGGCGGACAGAGGAGATAATTAAATGTTCTGAAGAGATTACACATATCTGGAGCATTGTTGATCTTGTTATGGAAATGTGACGATTTGGCAGTGTGGACTTCAGCGGAGAAAGATGAAAGCAACGATTGATACATACTCAGGTCCGACGGATCGTTTGATTTTCGCCATTTTCTCTCTGCCGCTCAGAGTCTGGTCTCACGAAGAACATCAGATAACCAGGGGTTAGAAGGGGCAGTCCGTGCTGGCCTGGAGGAGAGAGGACAAATGTCGTCTAGACAAGAGGTTAAGGTAGAGCATAAAGTATCAGTAGCAGCATTCACATCCAGAGATGAGAAATGGGTAGGTGAGGGAAGAGAGGAGGATACTACAGAGGAAAGATGGAAGGGAGAAAGGGAGCGTAGGTTTCGTCTAAAAGTAACTGGCAAGGGGGTTGGTCGCACCCGGGTAGCAAAGTGTAATGTGAATTTAATGAAGAAATGGTCAGAGATATGTAGTGGTTGTACCAGAATGTTATCTGCAGTACAATCGCGTGTGTAAATTTAATCAAGTTGTTTGCCTGATTTGTGAGTTCTAGTAGTGGTAAGGCGTTTGAGACCAAATGAAGCTAGGAGTGAATAGAAGTCTGTAGCATAAGGCTTTTCTAGATGAATGTTGAAATCACCAAAAACTAAGAGTGGAGTTCCATCCTCCATGAAAGAGGACAGCAACCCATCCAGCTCCTCTAGGAAGGGGGCTAGAATTCGGCCAGGGGGACGGTAAATTACCACAATCTGGAGTTGTATAGGAGCCATTACAGTAATCGCATGAGATTCAAATGAGTTGCAATTGCATAGGGGAGAGGGGGTTAAGTATTTTCAATTATTTGAAATGAGCAGACCAGTGCCCCCACCCCGGCCAACTTGACCTGGGGTGTGAGAGAAAGAGAAATTGTTAGAGAGGGCAGCTGGGGTTGCTGAATCTTCTGGACGAATCCAGGTCTCAGTCAAGCCCAAGATGCTGAGAGTGGATTGTAAAGAAAAAGCGGAAATGAAGTCTGCTTTGTTGACAGCTGACTGACAATTCCAGAGAGCCATGGAGAAAGAAAGAGGTGTAGTAGAAGATGTAGAGATAGGGCATAAGTTAGCAGGATTACATTGCCGTCTGCGTGTGATGTTAGAGCGTGGTTGAGAGACAACCGGAATGGGTTTGAAACACATGATAGATGTGGAAGGATAGAGGATAGCAAAGGAGAGTGTGTGAGGGAAAGGGGGGGGAAATTATACTTAAATACGTTGCCGGTGTCGTTGCTCGGGTAAAGTCGCGCAGGAAAACTGTTTCTTTCAGTTGAAACAGCTCAAAGCGTGCATTTTATTCTGGGATTGTCTGTGAAATTGGGAGTTATAGTACTAAATCTATGCAGTAGGATTCAGAGGTTAATATTATCATTGAATGTTGTTATGTGTTAAGAAAGTTGTTATTATGCAAATAATCTGGACAAAATATATAATGACTCTTATTTTACAATTTAAAACAACAAATGTTAATCTCAAGTCTTCTTCATTTGTTTCTCTTAATTTGTGTGGTTCGCTATCTACTGGTTGGATATGTTCAATGCCCCTCCACAATAAAAACAAACTATACCCTTTTATTGCACCTTGTTTGATAAATTGAACATTAGTGGACTAGTGAGCATTGTCAGTGTCTCGTTGACGCCCGCACGAATACCGTAAATATCGCTGCTGGTTGAGTTTGATAAACCCGGATCTTGTGCACCAGCTGACCCAGAGTAAACACTGCTGAGAGGAAGGGAAACTTCAAGCTTTTCATAAAGCATTATATCATCAACAAACGCTGGAAGAGATGACCTCGTGCACACGAAACTGAAAGTGACTGGCAAGGTTTAGTGAACGAGGTGAGTGCTGCTCTATTAAAACATGACGGTGATGATGATGATGACGTCTGTTTCCAAGATGTAGTCGCTGTCAAGGCCTTCTGGATCAAAGAGGATCTTTATCTGGCCATGATCCGATAAATCGGCGACTCCAAAGTCTTGCGTTGGACTGCGAAGGAGTTCTCAGAGGTTCAGGCCCCTCCTTCGAGGGGCTCCATTATCCTGCAGCCAATTTCCTTCAAGGAAAGGTATTACCTGGCTCTGGGAAGCGACTACACCTTCTCGCAGGTCTATCAGTGGGATGCAGAGGAGAAGGTTTTTGAGCGTTTCAAGGAAGTCTACATCATGGCTCCTCGTTCCTTCACTGTGGTCTCCACTGACCGGAGGGACTTCCTTTTTGCCTCCAGTACCGGTGCAAAATCAATACTTTTAAAATGGTACCGGTGCCTGAACCGATACCTATAAAAAATAAAAAATGACCAATTAATAATTGGATTGCCATTAGCACTAAACACATGGGCCCGGTTTCACAGACAGGGCTTAGACTAAACCAGGATTAGATCATAGTTCAATTAGGACATTTAAGTAATTTTTATAAACATACTTAGAAAAAAAAACATTACTGGGGTGCATCTTGAGACAAAACAAAGGCAATTATATTTTTTATGATCAGTCAGTGTAAGTTTATTTAAGTTAAAACAGCTAAGAGTTACATTTTAGTCTAGCACTAGGTTCAAGCCTTGTCTGTGAAACCGGGGGTGATGTCTTTTTCATTCATACTGGATGCCAGAGGGCGCCCTCACACAGAACATCCACAGATCCAGTCATAGAAGTAGCGACTAGCGAACTCATGAAGCTCCAGGGATATGGTTTAGTAAACAGAAGATATAAACTTCTGTTCAGAAATAAGATATTATTTCGGGGATCTCGCACTGGCTACTCTGAGTGATAAAGCGCGGTTATACCCTTCAATTTAGATGCAGATCAGCCCGTTTCAATGGCGTGGTGCAGTCTCTAACATTGCCTCGAAATGCACTGGTTCTGATACAAGAGGTATGCAATCTGCTAGAAAAAGAAGCGATAGAGAAAGTCCCTCCGAGCGAGGGGCAGTGCAGGTTTTACAGCCGCTATTTCGTGATACCCAAAAGAGACGGGGTGCTCTGCCCGATTCTAGATCTCAGACCAATCAACAGAGCGCTTTGCAAGCATCCGTTCAGGATGTTAAAGCTGAAACAGATCCTGGAGCAAGTTCGCCCCGAGTCAGTCTATAATATATCTGGAAGTACACTTCGACTCAGTGGAGATGCGAGCAGTGGCCATTTTGTCTTCCCTGAACCATTTCAGACTAGGCAGCTCTGTTCACTTGAAGGAATTTCAGAGGCTGCTGGGACTCATGGCATCTACTTCAGCGGTATGCCATCTGGGCTTACTACATATGCGCCCGCTGCAGCTATGGCTGAAATATCGAGTCCCTTGGACGGCGTGGACTTCGGGTCGTTTGAGCATTGCGGTCTCCTGCGGCTGCATCGAAGCTCTGAGGCTGTGGCGCAACCCAGACCTCTTCAGCCGGGGAGTTCCCCTGGGCTTGGTAATGTTGCGCGTTGTAGTCACGAGGGACGCATCGATTCACGGCTGGGGAGCAGTGTGCGAGGGCATGCTGGCTTCGGGGCTGTGGTCAGAACCTCAGAGCCGGTGGCCCATAAACCGGTTGGACCTGGAAGCAGTCTTCTTAGCTCTAAAGGATTTTCGGCCGCAGCTAGAAAAGCAGCATGCACTGATTTGCACCAACAAAATGTCCATGGTCTCGTAAATAAATCACCAAGGCAGCGTACACTCCAGAGCTCTGTGCAAGCCGGCAACGAATCTCCTGCTATGGGCAGATTGTCACTTCCTCTCCATCAGAGCAGCGCACATCCTCGATCTCCTGAACCGCGGGGCGGACATGCTTTCAAGGAAGGGGATTCCTTAAGGAGAGTGGAGGTTGCACCAAGAGTCGGTTCGGATAATTTGGAACCGCTACGGGAGAGCGGAGGTGGATATGTTTGCCACGAGCGAGAATGCGCACTGCCCGCTGTTCTTCTTCCTCTCTCACTCCCCGCTGGAAGGGGATGCGCTGACATCACACTGGCCAGCAGCCAGGTTGTATGCGTTTCCTCCGATCAAGATACTGCCACTGGTGTCAAGCAAGATCAGGGAGGAGCGGGCTTCAGTGATACTCATCGCCCCGAACTGGCCGAACCAGCCTTGGTTTTCTACAGTACAGGCTGGATAGTGGATCTCTACCATCAACACTGAAAGTGTATGTGGCAGCCATTGCCTCGTTTTGTTCCCGGCAGGGCGAGCAATCGAACAGTAGACACGCGCTGGTGGTGAGTTTTCTTAAGGGAGCAAGAAGATTGTGTAACCCTGGGTTATTTTATTATGAATATTATCATTTATTTATTCACTTCGTTATTCTTTTCATTGTAACAGAAGTGTCTCTATTGGGAAAAGTATCTGTTCAGACATGTTTTGAGGCAGGTTGTGTTTGGGTTGATGTTATTGGTTAAAAGGTGACTTAATCCCGCCTAGTGTCAGGTATGGCAAACTGTGATTGGCCGGCTAGGTTGTCAGGGAGAGTGGAGAGAAAAGGAGCTGTTGTGGGGATGTGATGTTGTCGGCATGAGAACAGACAATGCATCTTTTTATTTGTGAAAAACAAAGTTAAAGCTGTATTATTCAGGTGTTAACCAGCATATTATTCTGTTGTGAAGTCAACACGACGCCACAAAGAAGTCAACGCGATGCAATTCGGAAGAAATGCGGGTTTTACGCTTGATCGCGATTGCAGTAAACGGGACCAATGTGAATCGCTGGTGAGAAACTTAACTCAAGTTTATCATTTAAATCAGCGCCTGTAAGAGAGCTAGAGGTAATCGGAGTGATCGCCAAAGACTTTTACTGCATCGACTGAGAAGTGCATTGAGGAAATCCAGATAGCGCTCCTAATCGCCGAGTGGTTAGGGGTTCCTCTGGCATCGCAGGAGTGTCACGGAGTTTGCCGACTGAACACAGCCTCACGTGGACTGATCTGACGGGATCCTTGAACTTTTTCGAGTTCATTCAGGTACACTTGTTTTGTTTTATTTGTGCTCTTGAGAGCGAAGCGGCCATTTTATGTTTCACTCGGCCTCAACGCACTCAAGCAACGTTTCAGGCCTGCAACAGGGGGGTTTGTGTGTTTGTGAGAGAGTGTGGTGGGCCCACATTAAGCTAGTTTTCTATTTCTGAACAATATTGTGTTTAATACTCTGTGATTCATTGAAGGTACATCAGTAAAGGGCTACATTTGTATTTCTAACTAAATCTAAAGCCTGTTTACATATTTTATTTCTATTTTTAGTCTTCCAAGGGGCATTGTTATATAACATTGGTTATATTGGCGAACCTGACTTATTAAAGGCAAATTTGTAATTCTGAAGGGAATATAATTGAGGTTTAATTTGGAAAAGTGTTTCAGTGAAGACTTTTCTTTTGGCATTTGTGTTAACGTTTAACCCTTTACGTGTGTTGTTGTGGGAAGGGAAAACAAGAGTCAACTTAGTGCTGTATTTGAAGGTAAAAGTTTATTTATCTAAAGTGTATAAGTTGAGAGAACGAATTTGATTCATTTTTTATTTCTTTTATCTATTTTACTTTAAATAAATTCATTGTATATTTTGCCTACATAGTGTGGTCACTCAAATAGTATTGGGGGATAGCTATATGTTGGGAAAGCATTTACAGAGGTCAGCTTTGCATTTTGTAAGAAGTAGTATAAAAAGCAGGGTCACAGTTTGATTTTTAAGTAAAACCACGTCGAGAGACACAATTAAACGAATCTGGGTTCTAGCGTCAACAATTCCAAAGTGTAGATACACCTAGGACTGAAGAGGGCGCTACATAAAGTGGGGGCTCGTCCGGGATAGATTACTGCTTACATACTGCTTGAAAGTTTGTGCAAATAAAATATTCTGCTTGGAGGAAAGCTGGTGTTCAGGTGCGCCAGAGGGAAAAATGGATGTTGATGTTTTTTCCTTACAAACTGAGCTGGATGACTGGTGTCAGAAAGCAATAGTTGATCAGCAACATGCAGTGATATTGTTGGGAGTGCCTGCAGATTTGGAGGTAGCACACATTGAGGAGACTGTCCAAGCAGTCAAAGCTTTAGGAAGAGTGAGAGTCAGGGATTATAAAGAAGGGACAACACCAGGGATTCAACTTGTGCTATGTGAGTGTAAAGAAGTGGTTGATCCTTCTCGCCTACCTGTAGAAATAATTCCTGAAGGGGGTGGAAAGCCTTGGAAGATGGTTGCAGCAAAAACTGCTGAATCACAGCCTGCTGGGTTTGCTGAGAAGCTATCAAAGCTGTTACTACAGGAAGGAAAGTCTGTCTCTGATCTTCAAGCTATGTTTTCTTCACCCAGTTCCAATGCAGGGTCTCCAGAAGCAATAATCCGTGCGGTGGGTGAGTTGTTGGAAAAGACTTCGAAACCTGTCAGTGATGGAAGTGCATACCGACGCTTGAGAATATTCTCAGGTACAGTTCCTACTCCAACAGGGGAAGAAGCCTTGGAGACCTGGATGGATCAAGCAAGAATGATGGTCATGGAATGTGAATGTTCAGAGAAGGAGAAGCGTCGACGTATCATTGAAAGCCTAAAGGGTTCCACCCTGGATGTTGTGAAGGCTATCCGATTTGCTAACCCAGATGCAACTTCTCTTCAGTATCTTGAGGCTTTGGAGGGTGTTTTCGGGACTCCTGAATCAGGAGAAGATTTATATTTTGCTTTCAGGATGTTGAGGCAAGATCCTGGTGAAGCACTTTCTGATTTTTTTATGAGAATGGAGAAATCTTTAACAAGAGTAGCGCAAAAAGGTGGGCTGCCTGGGCACAATATCGACAGAACAAGGATTGAGCAGCTAATTCGAGGAGCTGTTGAATCTGATTTGCTGTTACTTCAATTGCGACTGAGAGAGAGACGAGAGAATCCACCTACATTTTTAGCGCTCCTAAATGAGATCAGGGAGGCTGAAGAAAGTGAAGCTGCCAGACATAGTCTGGGTGCCATTGCAAAACCTGTCCCTCGACCACGACAGAAACTTTCTGGTTTGGCTGCGGTGAGAGAATTGAAGGCTGAGATTCAAGAGCTGCGGACAAAAGTAACAGAGGGTCCTTCTAAAGTACCTGTGTCAGAGGTGATGTTGGAGTCAAAGCCTGTACAAAGTAGGAGAGGAGGTGACACATCAGCAGACTCAGAAGTACACTTGCTAAGGAGGCAGGTACAAAGACTAGAAGAGCAGCTGGTTTCGCTGAGTGTCAGACAATCGTTACAGTCATCAAAAGAACCACGACCGCCTGAGCAGGCTGTTACTTCCGTGAAACCCAGAATTGAAATGACTAAAGAAGATTACTTTTGCTATAAATGTGGGGAAGATGGACACATCGCTCCAAGGTGCAAAGCTACTGAGAATTACAGCCTGGTGATACAGAAGCTTGTGCGATCATTACGAAAATCTAGAAGTGAAAGAATGGATCAGAGTGGTAAACTCGGTAGGGATGCAGACAGTTTCTCCCGGAAAAGCCAGACAGTTTCGGTTGAGAAGAGTAGTCTTCCTGCAGGGTTGGTGGGTCCGACTCTGAAAATCACTATGAAGATCAATGGAAAGTCCTGTGAAGCCTTACTAGATAGTGGGTCTCAGGTCACTATCATCTTTGAGTCATGGTACTCTAAAAATTTGTCTTCAGTGCCCATTCAGCCTCTTTCCGGCCTGTCAATATGGGGCCTTAGTACAGCTAGTTACCCATACAAGGGTTATGTCTTGTTAGAAGCTTCCTTTCCGGCTTCTGTCATTGGTATGGAAGAGACTGTTTGCATCCTTGCACTGGTTTGTCCTGAACCTGAAGGCCCTGAGCAAGTGCCTGTGATCATTGGAACAAATGCAAGTTTTTTCCAACGTTTGATTGGACTTTACACAGCTGGTCCTGAAACAGATGTAGCACATGCCTTAAGAATTCAACTTCACAATGCAGAGCTAATATCACCTACACAAATTGGGCAGGGAAAAGCTCTTGACATACCTGCTGGAGAAGTGAAGTGGGCCGGGCCAGATCCTTGTGTCATAACATCAGAAGGAGAAACATGTGCTGTTTGTACAGTTGAGTCCCAACAACCATTGGAGAAGGACATTTTCATGTTAGAATCCCCCTCAGATGATATGCTGCCTGCTGGACTGTTCGTTCTACCTGTAGTATTGCCCTCTTCTGCTATGGAGAAGAATAAGGTTAAGGTGTTGATTAGGAACGAGACGTGCAAAGATATAGCCATCCCAGTTGGAACAGTCATAGCGCATGTGTTTCATACTGATACGGTGACTGCGGCATCTGATGTCCCAACAAAACCTATGATGATTGATCCAAAGCTGTTTGATTTCAGTAAGTCAAAAATTCCAAAACAATGGGAAGATCGACTCCGTCAGAAACTGTCTGAGAGAGGTAATGTCTTTTCTGTTGAAGAGTGGGATGTGGGATTGGCGAAGGACGTTAAGCATCACATTCGTCTGAGTAGCTCTAAACCATTTAGAGAGAGATCTCGACGTATTGCTCCAGCTGACATTGATGATGTCCGTCGACACCTTAAAGACCTGTTAGCTACGGGGATTATTAAAGAGTCCCGAAGTCCTTACGCTTCCCCAATTGTGATCGTTCGTAAGAAGAGTGGAGCAATACGCATGTGTATCGATTATCGTACACTGAACAGCAGAACACTTCCAGATCAGTACACTACCCCCCGTATAGATGATGCGTTGGACTGTCTTGCCGGAAGCAAGTGGTTTTCAGTTTTGGACCTTCGGAGTGGCTATTACCAAATATCCATGGCCGATGAGGATAAGGAGAAAACTGCCTTCATATGTCCTCTGGGATTCTATGAGTTTGAAAGGATGCCGCAGGGGGTTAGTGGAGCACCTGCGACATTCCAAAGATTAATGGAGCGTGCAGTGGGGGACATGCATCTGCTAGAAGTGATAGTGTACCTTGATGACATTATTGTTTTTGGTTCCACACTTGAAGAACATGAACAGAGGCTTTTTAAAGTCTTAGACCGCTTGGAGGAGTATGGTCTGAAAATCTCCCTTGATAAGTGCCAGCTCTGTATGTCACAAGTCAAATATGTGGGCCATATTGTCTCCTCTAATGGTGTTGCTACTGACCCAGAGAAAATTGCAGCAGTTGCTAAGTGGAAGATGCCCACAGTTGTTAAAGCTTTAAGATCATTCCTTGGCTTCTGTGGTTTCTATAGGCGGTTTGTCAAAAACTACTCGGCAATTGTGCGACCTCTGACAGAACTTACCAAAGGGTATCCTCCAACCAGAGGGGGTGGAAAGGGAAGCTCTGAGGGGAAATACTTCAAAGAGTCAGAGCCGTTTGGTGAGCGGTGGGGTGAAGATTGTACTGAAGCCTTTAAAACAATTATCCACTGCCTCACTCATGCCCCTGTCCTGGCATTCGCTGACCCTACCAAGGCTTATACCCTACATGTGGATGCAAGCCGGAATGGTTTAGGGGCAGTACTAAACCAACAGCATCCAGAGGGTCTGCGGCCGGTTGCATATGCCAGTAGGAAATTGAGTGCCACAGAGCAAAGATATCCTACTCACCAACTGGAGTTCTTGGCACTGAAGTGGGCTGTAGTAGATAAATTTCATGACTATCTTTATGGATTGAAATTTATAGTAAGAACTGACAATAATCCACTCACATATGTCCTTACTACAGCAAAGCTCAACGCAACAGGACATCGTTGGCTGGCAGCACTGGCCACATATGATTTCAGTCTCCAATATAAACCAGGACGTCATAACATCGATGCCGATGTGTTGTCACGTTACCCTTTGGATGGTGTGCCATCTGAGGAATGGATGGAGATACCCCAGTCAGGAGTAAAAGCTATCTGTCAGATGGTGACAAGTGACAAGAATGAGGAGTTCTCTACCAGACTGGTCGATCAGTTGGGAGCCGGTTCAAGTATAGTTCCACCCATTTATGCATGTATTACACAGCTTGAGTTAGGGAATCTCAAACAGATGACGCATACTGACCTCAAGTTGGCACAAGACAAAGATCCAGACATTGGACCTGTGAAGTTAGCTTTGGAGCAGAGAAAGGTACTTAAAGCTGGTACAAGTTCCAGTCCGCAAATGGCTCTTTTGCTGAGGCAAGCGTCTAAACTGATAATCCAGAATGAGCTACTGTACAGAGTATCTAAAAGTTCCTGTGGTAAGGAGAAAAAACAGCTTGTTTTACCTGGACAGTTCCATCAGCAAGTATTGTACTCCTTACATGATGATGCAGGACATCTAGGAATCGAGCGTACCACAGAACTTGTGAAGGACAGGTTTTACTGGCCTCAAGTTAATTCTGAGGTTGAAAAGTATGTCAAAAGCTGTGGAAGATGCATGGCCAGAAAGACATTACCTCAGAAACGTGCCCCCCTGAGTAACATCACTAGTAGTGGGCCGATGGAGTTAATATGCATTGATTTCTTGTCAGTAGAGCCAGATTCTAAAGGAATTGCTAATGTCCTGGTTGTCACTGATCACTTTACTCGCTATGCCCAAGCTTACCCTTCTAAGGATCAAAAAGCAGTGACCGTTGCAAAGATTTTGTGGGAGAAGTTCTTTGTGTATTACGGATTGCCAGCCCGTATACATTCGGACCAAGGCAGAGACTTTGAAAGTAAGCTAATAAAAGAACTCTTGGGCATGCTAGGGATAAAAAAATCAAGGACAACACCTTACCACCCTCAGGGAGACCCACAACCTGAACGATTTAATAGGACACTGCTCTCCATGTTGGGTACTTTGGATGCTACAGAAAAACACAAATGGAGCCAGCACATCAGTAAGTTAGTACATGCTGTTACATCTCCGGTCTACCGAAGTGTGTATGTATTTCTGAGTGTGTCTGTGCAGGAGAAGGTGCGGCCTGAATTCATCCTGATTGGAGATCCTGAGATCTAGAGATCCTGATTGGCCGCCTCCTAATTGGTCTGGTTCCGGTTCCAGTGAAAAGGACCTCCCCAAACATTCTAGAGGGCCGAATGTGTGCCATTTGCTTTGATTTGAGGTCTCTTGTGATTGTGTATGCTTTTCTTTAAGAAATTGGCTTTAGTTCTAGTTAACCTCTAATTCTGTTTGTAATATTTATTTTGAGGGAATTTGATATTGTTTGAGGGAAGTAGGGAGTGTGATGCCATTTATTTTATATATCTTGTTTGTTCCTTGTTTTGAGTTAAGGGAGTTAGGGAAGTTGTGTTGTATGTTTTTCTTTTATGTGTTTTATTTTTAGTAGGGAATTTAGAGGGTACATTAAACCCAGTCATTTATGTTTGTTATTTTGGCCTTGTCCACTCCTGAAATTGTCCCGTTTCATTATACATGTGTTAATAAATTTACCTTTTGTTTGATGCTATCTTGGGAGTGAGCGCACATTTACTTTGTGTTATGGCTGGCCCTAGACAGGTCGTAACATAAATTGGGGGCTCGTCCGGGATGTTCAAAACTATTTTTTTTCAGTTTGAACAATTAGATTCAGTTTAGACAAATGGATCATTCAATTTAATGAAGTTTGTCTTATTTCTTTGGATCGTTTTCCATGGGAAAGGAGGATTTGAGATGTCTTCTAAATTTGATTTGGAGGATTTTGCAATTCGGCCTTCGGCGCAACAATTAGAAAAATTTCGTAAAGATGACTTATTTGCAGTTGCGGATTTATATCAGATCAGGGTGCCACGGAGTGCAGTAAAGAGGAAGGTTAAGGAAGTGTTGCTGAAATATATGGTTGAAAATGGAATCCTTCCAGAGGAGGGCGAGCTAGAGGGTGTTGCAGATTCTATATCGAGTTCCGGGGGTGAGGGAGCAGAGCAGACCAAACCCCAGGAACTGATCAGCATAGATCCCGCTGCTCTGCCATCCACACAAGACCCATTGTTGAATATTAAATTAAAGGAGCTTGAGTTGGAACTAAGCCGGCAACAGTACCAAAGTCAACTGTTGCAGGTTAAAACAGTTGAGCTTGAAACTCGGCGCGCAATTCGTTTGAAAGAGCTGGAGCTCGAGATTAAAACTAAAGTTCCTAACAAGCTTCCATCTTCAGGTCCACATGGAGCTAGCACACCCATGTCACCTCCCCCGATCAACACTTACACTCCTTGTTTGGCTTCTGATCCTGTGCCGCAACGTGGTTTTCAAGTAAGTCAGAGTTTTGACATTAGTAGACAAATTGTATTAGTCCCGCTCTTCCGTGAAAGTGAAGTAGATACATACTTTACTGTGTTTGAACGCATCGCTACTACACTTCAATGGCCGCGAAATGTTTGGCCACTGCTATTGCAGTGTAAACTTGTTGGGAAAGCTCAAGAAGTTTGTTCGGCCTTGACTCTTGAACAGAGTTTAGATTATGACGCTATGAAAAATGCAGTATTGCGTGCCTACGAATTAGTTCCTGAAGCGTACCGTCAAAAATTTAGGAATTATGTAAAATCCCCAGGACAAACGTTCGTTGAATTTGCTCGTGACAAGTCAAACTTGTTTGAAAAATGGTGCACTGCGAATAAGGTCACAACTTTAGAACAACTCAGGGAATTAATTTTGCTGGAGGATTTCAAGAACAGTTTGCCAGAGAAAATTGTAATTTATTTGAATGAACAGAAAGTCTCCACTCTTACAGGGGCAGCCGTTTTCTCTGATGAATTTGTGCTCACTCACCGAGTTGTATTTTCATCACCTACAAAGCGTAATTCTACTGTTCGCACACGAAATTCTAAAGATGGTGTGACCGTGGTTAAAGATAATTCAGGTAGTGACAGTATAGAAAGCCGTGAATGTTTTTACTGCCATGAGGCTGGGCACCTCATTGCAGCTTGTCCTCTTTTGAAGCGTAAAACTAACAGGAGAGTTAACATTTCAAAGAGTGTGGCTTTAGTTGACAGTCGTGTACCGGAACTTTCGTTTACGGTTGGGTCCGCATTTGAGCCATTCACTTCTGATGGCATGGTATCATTTGATGAGGCAATGTCTGAAGCCAAACCTGTATGTATTTTGAGGGACACTGGGTCAGCCCAATCGTTTATCTTGGAAAGTATACTACCATTTTCTACTCGTACTAGCTGTGGGGCTGATGTACTAGTAAAAGGAATTGATTTGACTGTGATTAAAGTACCTCTGCACAATGTGTTTCTACAGTCTAGCATATGTTCAGGGTTTGTGAAGTTGGCTGTTTGTGCAGAGTTACCTGTGGAGGGAGTAACACTCATCCTTGGTAATGACTTGGCAGGTAAGAGAGTATTTTGTTTGCCTGAAGTGACTGATGACCCCGTCGATGTATATAAAGGTCATGATGTGTTGCATGAAACATTTCCTGATGTGTTTAGTGCTTGTGCAGTGACTCGTGCGCAATCTCACAAGTTTGAGGAGACTGTGGATCTTTCAGACTCTTTTTTGGCTACAGAAGTGCCCGATCAGTTTGTAAAAGATAATGTAAATGAGTTGAATGTGTGTGTTCCTAATTCTAATCTGCCTTTAGGTAAACTGGAATTGATTAAAGCTCAGCATGCTGATCCCACTTTGACCCCTTGTTTCGCAACTGCTGTGAAACAATCCGTCTTGTCGAAGCATTCTGTTGCGTATTACTGTGAGGAAGAGGTGTTGATGCGCAAATGGTCTCCACCTAAAGCTGAGGAGGACTGGAATACAGTGTACCAGGTTGTGGTTCCAGAGCCTTACCGACTGCAGGTATTAAGTGTTGCACATGAACATGAACTCTCAGGCCATGTTGGTATCAGGAAAACGTATGATAGTTTGTTAAAACATTTCTTCTGGCCATCTATGAAATCTGATGTAGTAAAGTTCTGTAAGTCATGTCATCCCTGCCAGCTTGCCGGAAAACCCAACCAGGTTATTCCCCCAGCTCCTTTAAAACCTATCCCTGTACTGGGAGAACCATTTGAGCGTATTTTAATTGATTGCGTTGGCCCGTTACCAAAAACTAAATCTGGAAATTCTTATCTTTTAACTCTGATGTGTGCAACGACCAGATTTCCTGAAGCGATCCCATTACGAACTCTCAAAGCTCCATCTATCATTAAAGCTATTGTTAAATTCTGCACTACATTTGGTCTTCCCCGGTACATTCTGTAGTAAAAATACCAGTTTAATATGGAGCTATTGTTTCAGCTCCGGGAATTAGTTATTAAATATTTAATATGCTCGATTAAGCCCTATTAATATTTCTTTACAGTTTACACCTTATTAAGTGCTTGTCCAGCAATCACTAAAAGTACATTCTGTGAATCTCAATTAAAATCTCGCTTACATTCCCCGTGGCCCCAGGTAACGATACACGAGATTAACAATTTCTAGTTTAGAGCTAGGCTGCGTTATCTTTAGGGCAAGTAAGGATAAAAATACTTAAAATCACATTCCAGAGACAATTCTTTATGAAATGAAAAACGATTTATTCGTGATACTGCTATTCTAACATAGATGGATTAACTGAGAAGACATAGACATACACACACACATAGGCATACGAGAGTTTTGAGGTTAAGGTTTAAAGAATGACATTCTTTACTATTTCATAACTTAACCAGCCAGCCAAAAGATCACGAACGAATACGTATGTTTCGTTACTGCATTCAGATCAAAATTTTAACCAGTTCAATCAGGATTAGGAATTCAGTTTGTACTTGCTTGGATGGGTTTAAAGCAGGCTCGGAGTTGTTTCGTTTTCCCGCGTGAGTTCAGTTCTTTGTTTCGGGTGTCACGTGTTCAGCTCGGGCTCCTTCGGTCGTTCTCGTGTGGAGACTTGAGATGGCTGCGTGACGTCACCGGGGAAAGCTCTCCTCCGCAACCGTTGGATTCGTGGCTCCGTTACGGCTTTGGCACAGCCTTAGACCCCCTCCGATGGTTGGTTTGGTTGTGAGAGTCCAGCGGGCCGGCTTCCAGGTCAGCCTTGCGCGCGTTTGAGCGCGCCGAATTCAGGAGCGCCCGAGAGTTGCAAGAGGGAAGAGAAGAGAGAGAAGACGCGGACGCGCCTCGTCTTTTCAACTGTCCGGTTTGGACGCCGCCCACCGGCGGCTGATCGAATCAGATTGTCCGTATGGGGCGGAGCTCCACCCATGTCCATGGTTTTCTTGCAAGGCATTTTCAATGGAGAAAAGAATAACTTTTGATCCCTGTATTAAAACTTTTATCAAGTTTACACATTTATAATATCACCACATTCGTTATAGTACTGATTCATGAAGTTTTGCAACCATTCATAAAAGTCTAAACACTGCAGCCTACACATTCCAGGTTAAAGCACGATTAGAAATCAGCCCACGTTTTCTTAAATTAATATTCATATTCCACAAGCATATGAGAGAAAGAGTACACATTAATATCCATATATCTTCTTTGTGGATGCTTTGCAAGTCATGAAATGAACGAATGTCTTTGAGAAGCGTTCCCGCACATTCCTTTTGTTCCACAACAGGAAGAAAACGCGCGCTTTTGCGCTGAGGCGGAGGAGGGGCTTTTAGAGGGCTGCTGATTCTTTAGCTGCCCCCCTTCTGGTGAATTGTAGAGTTGAATTCCTGCCGCTATATGTTACATATCCCCCTTGGGCTTGGTGATGTTCCCCTGATGGAACATTGTCAGGCCCTGGAACAAGAGGCAGGAAGAACAGGCACATACAAGACACAAACATCATTCCTATCACTGACTAAAACCTGGTGCAGGGTAATTTGGGAAGGAACAGGTTAGAAACTTGAGAAGACATAGGGATGCATTGTTTATCATTATTGACAATTGGGTCATTTTTGACTTTTAATTGTCAGGGGCTCGACGAGGCGGTATAGGCATGATCTCAGTCAGGTTGTTCAAATTCTCGGGTTCGGGGTCTCGGTCGGGATTACCACGTCGAAAAAGGCGAGGGACGCCTGACGTGCATTTGTTGAGAGACTCTTGGACGACGTTCACTCGCTTGTGTAGGAGGAAGGCCAGTGTCAAATTCATAACATATCCTACGATAGTAGAGATACAAAGCGCCGTGTCAGCGGCAGACCAGGACCGAATAATTGGCGCGCCGGCGGGCGGAAGGCGAGCGATAGCTTCTAGCGCTGTCAGCCGGTGTCAATTCACTAAGAGATTTCGATTTTAACCTGATATTCATCGTCGGTGAGGTGATACAATGCTAACTCGTCAATATGGAGGATCACGCCCTTCGGGACAGTGATCCATAACATTTGGTTGGGCAAATTAATGCGCGTGGCGTCGTGTTAATCGCATGTGAGGGTGGCTGGTCGTGCTGGGGTACTGACCAGCCAACGGTTTCTGATGATTTCGGCTTGCGTTACCTCAACTTGAGAACGTGGTGTTGTTTCGGCGGGGCAGCTAGTGTCGGGTTTAATGGATTCTAAACCGCAGATGCCCTTGGTATTATCGCGTACGCAGAGTTTACTCAGGTAGGGGGAGTGAATGTCCTAAGTGAGCGTGCCCATCTTTGAGTTTGGGGCCAGATACAACTGTTCGTTGTTCTCGTAATACGCAGCGACTTTAGGAGTTTGGATTTTTACATAGGTTTTCCCTTGCCGTAATCCCACATTCACAACGTCTTTGAGCCGGTAAACATTATTAACGTCGATAATGGGCAAACTGAAAAGACAACTAAATCACCTGTTTCCGGGTTTGCGTATATGGTGATAGCGCTACCGGGAAAGGGGCGAGATGGGTTTGGATGAGACTAGCGGGGCCCGCAGTGGCCGAAGTTACAACGTTTGAACAAGGCTAAGAGGTATCGTGTAGCACGGAATCCTATTCATGGCTACGTTGTCAATCGAGGAACTTACATCGTGTATCATGTCGTTCATGATTTTGGCGGGTGGCCTCGTTCGGTCGACAGCGGTTCTCACAGCGAGTTACAACGACTTTACTGACGGAAGTCGATCTCAATTTCAGGACCTGGATTCAAGGTTTGGTTAAGGGGTTCAAAGTGAAAGAGAGGAAAGGAAACACAAAGTGAGACACGAGATAAAGAAACCAAACGATAAAATAAATTTTAAAAAAAAAATTAAAAAAAAAATTAAAAAAAAAATTATAAAAAAAAAATTATATGATAAAAAAAAAAATTGAGAGTAACTCCTCTCTACTAGATTGGTCCTAGCAGTGCTGCGGAGGAGAGAATATGGGTTGTGTCTAAGCATGGTTGCTACATGTTTTCCTAAAATGACAATAATTATGCTTGTGTGGTGCATATGGTTGTCGGTCTGTGTCAGTGGGTCGGATCCTCCCCCTTTTCCTGTCGGTGGTTTGGATTTGCCGGTTGGCACTGGCAACCCATCATGGTGCATCGTGTGCGTGTGTCCGTGTACTCCCCCTCTGGCCGTGAGGTACTACGAGCTGTGGCGCAGTGAGTGGCTCAGGGACATACGTGTGGACACCGTCTTGCAGATGCAGCATGTTGTCGACAGAGTGGAGCTTGCGGAGCTCGGAGGATGTGTTCAGGTCCATATAGGAAATGGAATGTTCAAATGGGTTTGACATGTGAGCTGTCAAGGTTCGTAGTGACGAATCCGCATGTGAGGGTGAGGAGATCGTCAGCAGCGAACTGAGGTGGTATGGTAATGCAGGAGGGCAGGGGTGTGCTCGTCAGTGGCGTGCTGGCGGCGGGTTACTGCTGCCACTGTAGGGTTGGGCGGGAGGGCATGAAAGGTCCAGGACTCTTCATGTGATGCACCTGCTATGGTGAGGGCATCGTTTTGGTCATTTGAGGGGCTGGAGTTTGGGAGGAAACGTTTAGGATGTCAGACCTGATCTGGTGTTCTCCGGAGGGATGGCAGGTGACTGAGACAGCACTTTCAGGAACTTGGAGTTTCATCAGCAGGTGTTTGTTGGACGCTGCTGTGATTTGGAGTATTGGGTGTTGAGTTAGTGTTTAACTCTGTTGCTGGGTTTTCAGGTGGGGTTTCATGTCCATCTGAAGTTAGGGTGTTTACTGTTCTCTGAGAGCAAGGTGAAGCGGTGCTGTTTTCTGGGGCTGATTTGTTCAGCTTGTCACTGCCGTTCCGTCTGACAGCTAGTCAGGCTGACTCTGGTTCGTCTTCCTTTTCCCACTGATTCTCATGAGACCACTTCTCCCAGTGTCGTCCAGGTGAGCGTTGACGTCCACGCGGTTCATCCCATCGGTCATACCTCTGTTCAGGTCGAGTGTCAGCGTGTGAGTCTCGTTCCCTGTTGGACGGGAGTGCATTCCATTCTCTGTGTGGTGGCTTAGCGCTGTCTTGGCGTTGGGTGCCCTCTAGAGCCAGTTCATGGTGTTGCGTGTTGAAATCAAGAACTGCTGGGGTTTTTGTGCTCTTTTCTGAGGCCATCTTTTGTTTGTAGTAGGCCTTTTGCACCAAGTCTCGCAACTGCTGAGTGTTCATCGTTCGTGGACATGCGAGAACGCCAAGATGGTGGCTTATGCCAGGATGAAGATTCCTGAGGAAGAGAGTTTTAAAGTTCAGTTCATCTTCCATGTCAGAATCATTGCGAGTTCCAAAATATGCTTGTCTGAGTCGACTATAGTAAGCTTGAGGAGTGTCGTGACGTCCTTGTCTCGTCTCCAGGGCAGCCACTAAGCCTTGATCGGACTCAGGGTCGGCGAACTCTTTAATAAGGGCTTTCCGCAGCCGTTGATAATCAGTCTTTGTGTTAACAGGCTGCCGGTCCAGGAAGCTGCGTACTTCAGGGCTGGATGTCGTTCGGAGTAAATAGAGTTTATCTTTGTCCGTAACGTTAGGTCGCATTTCCAGATGGAAATCAATATCTTGCAGATACGCCTGGACCGTTTGGCACGCTGGGGTTGAATTTGCCAACGTTTCGGGCGAGCTTGTCTAGGTCTTTTAGGTCCAAGCTGTGCGACGATCTGCGGCTGGCTGCAGCAGATTCTTCTGGTTCTGTCGTGATATAAAGTTCTTCAGACGGCGCTGGTGACTGTTTTAACATCACCCCCTCTGTCTTATGTTCACGTGTCAGTCCAGGCACAGGTGACTTGGTCCTGCTTGGCAGGGGTGCGGTTGGTGCACGTCCTGTCCTTGACGGCTCATGGCGTAGTTCGTAAGCGTGCTTGAGTTCCTCTTGGAAACTTTCAGACTCCTCTGTGACGTAGTCGAGCTGTTGTGTTAGGCGGCTGATCTCGTTTCTTGATTCAGCCAAATGAGCTTCGAGGGCCTTGATTCTGCTGTTTTTGTCCCTGAAGTCAGTCTTTGCCTTCTCTAGTAGCTTCTCTGCATACTGTAGCTTGTCTGCACGATCGGCGAGGTCCTCTTTGAGTTGCTGCATTTCGTGTCTGGTAGCTTCTAGAGTTTCTTTTAGCCTGTTGATTTCCTCATTGGCGCCTTGCTCCACCGCATCGGTCCCTTCCCGTCGTACCTGAGCTTCACGTTCCAGCTGCTCTGTGCGTCGTTGTGCGCTTGTCAGCTCCTGCTGGCGTTGTGCGGCGTACTTGTCGCTCAGTTTGATGGTGGCGATGAGTGTGTGACTTAAGCTTGAGGTGATCTTGGCTAATTCTTTGTGATTGTAGTTTTGACTTGGGTCTTGTCTCATGATGCTTGTGATGTTGTCATCTAGTTGGTCCTGTGTCTGATGTTGGAGTGCTTCAGCAGCTTTAGGGAGGATGCTGTTTGTTGTAGCACTTAGCCACATTTCCAGTCCTTCCCAGTGACCGACATGTTCTGGCTGGTGATACATGTTCTGGCGGTGATGGGATCTTGGACCGAACTGACACAGACCTTGGATGGGAAACAAAGCAAAACAAAAACACAAACAAAACAACAGGGGTGTGAATGTGCACAGTGTAGTGTATGCTAGTGTTGAGTGTGATTCTGTTTCTGTGGTCCTCTGTGATGGGGTGCGTGTAATTTGCAGCTTCTGCGTAGAAATTGCGCCCACGTAGAGGCAGCACTGTTGGGAAACAGAAAGAAAAGCACACTAACAGAATGAGTACACAGGGACAATAACACTAGACCGATCTCTCTTTTAATAGCAGATTCTCTCTTCGCTTTGTTAAGTCTGATTTAGAAGGACGCTTCTAATCAGAGGATTGTAGGCGAGTTTTCTCTTTTGTAACAAGACTGGTATTGCTATTCCAATTTTCTCCTTGATGGAGGAAAACAACAGCAATGACAGTACTTGTCCCTGAATGGCAGGATTTTACACCGCAACGCTGGTCAGCGTGTGTCACGCGTGTTAAAACTTTTGCCGATGTCTATCTTCTCATTGCGCCTGCTTTAACCTGGGGGAATAGGATTTCACAATAGAGGGTAAATGATAAACAGTTTGAATGTGGTTCTCAAGTTTCATACATCTGTTCAATTGTGACATTTCGCTCTATTCGTGATCTTCCCCTGGCTAGCTTTAAGCAAACAAGTCAAATTAGAAGTTAGTAACAGGGAGAAAAGAAAAGAGAAATTAAGATTTATTCCCAAGATTTAAAACTAATACGTTGGCACAAGGTGGTGCTGTTGAGTCGCTATGCTAAGGTTACGTTTTATGCTCCAGATTGGTGAGAAATGACTTTGACTGTATGGTGTCACTGTCACTTCTCTAACACAGCACTAGGGGGAGCACTATCTACTCTCAGGCCTAAGTAAGGAGGACTAATTTTAATTTAATAAAATTATTTTAATAAAATTATTATTAATTTTTACTTGAGTTAATCAGATCACCTAAGGAAATGAAGTGTGGCCTACAGATAGAGCCGGACTTGTATTTAAGTTTGGAATTAGCATTAAAAATTAGAATTTGGTTTCTAATTAAAATTTATGATGTTATAATTAAAATTAATAGGATTCACTTAGGATTAGAATTTACAAATGCAATCTGCAATTGAGTTGACAAACCAATATTGTTGCAAAATGTAGACAGGAAGTGTAATTAATTATTAAATGTAATTAGAATGTTCGAATTCATAATTAATTATTAAATTAATTTACAGCTTCTAAATCACTAGTTTTGGATTCCCATAATAGTAATTAAAATAATTTCCAAACTTAAGCATTCCTCTCATTGTCCTTAACACCAAAAAAAAAAAAAAAAAAATAACAATAATAATAATTAATCGGTATCCTACTTGTAAATGAAATTAAAAAATTTCTGGCCCTCTAGATAACTTAAGGTTTTATTGTAGTGGTCAAATTATAAGCGCGTTTATGGTTCGTAAATGGATGCTGTTGTTGGAAGCAGGAATTGAAAATTTTATTAAATGAAATTAATTCAAAATTAATTTGTAATCAATTGTGACATTCAATTAACAATTAAAAATTCCTAACAATAGCGCTCATCCATTGATGTGTTATGAAATCATAAAAAGCCATTATAATTGGACTAAATCAACCTCACTATGTTATCAAAGTAACACTGAATTATCTTCTAACAACCCACCAGTTATTAAGCTGGTCCCACAAAAGGTAAGAAGACTTTAATCAGCTGTTATATTAAACCAACCTGTGAAAATGTCAACACTGATGATTGGGAAACATTAACACAGCCAACTTAAAACGTGTTAGTCTTTTAAATGAGAGACTAGAGAGAGAGAGGGAATTAGTGTTAGCTGTGAACCACATTTCCAAACACACTGCATTCAAGCTTTAAATGCTATGTGCTAATCGCTAGCCGTAATGCTACCAGCATGGCTTTTGCTACAATGCTACAGTTTCTTTGTTAGCTTAGCGCTAATGCTATTTACACGTGGCTAAGCTCCACGTGGTTAAACTGGTCGCTATGGCGAGGCAGTGCCTGTAGGCAGGAGGAAAATGTGCTTCACGCTTCAGACTTGAATTTTCTATAGCACATATAATCTCACTCATTTAGGACGAGATACATTTATCTACGGGTTACTTATAACCCAACAAAGCCTCAGCGGGCTATTATGTGAATATTTGTCTGTTTAGACCGCACATATAACAAAACAAACAATTAAATCGATTTGCAAAATGTCTCCCTTTCTCAAAAACGACTGGCCACTCCTCTGAGCGCCGTGCGTTTGAATTTCACTCGTGAAATCAAAAATTGGCTGAGAATTACTTAAATAGCTACTTTAATATTCTACAACCGGGAGAGTCACGTGGCTGGGTTTGCAGTGGAACACGCACTAACAAAAGCATTACCACGAAGGCCTTAAGAGAGGGGCAACAAGGGACTCGCTCGTTCGCCTCTCATGCGCTTTAGAGCGACTTTTTATTAATTATTTACTGCAGTTTAATTTCTTCTCGAACTCGAGTTAACAGTTACACTCTCTTTCATTCAAACTCACTGTGTTTCGCAAACAAGCATGCAATATCACAAATAACCGTGTTTCTCTATATTTACTCAATTCTTCCGGATAAAAATGAGAAATATGTATGTTGTCTCTGGTTTGATTTTCAGATTTTAGTCTTTAATGCCCGCTTTTGTCCTCCACCATTTATGTAGTAAAAATACCAGTTTAATATGGAGCTATTGTTTCAGCTCCGGGAATTAGTTATTAAATATTTAATATGCTCGATTAAGCCCTATTAATATTTCTTTACAGTTTACACCTTATTAAGTGCTTGTCCAGCAATCACTAAAAGTACATTCTGTGAATCTCAATTAAAATCTCGCTTACATTCCCCGTGGCCCCAGGTAACGATACACGAGATTAACAATTTCTAGTTTAGAGCTAGGCTGCGTTATCTTTAGGGCAAGTAAGGATAAAAATACTTAAAATCACATTCCAGAGACAATTCTTTATGAAATGAAAAACGATTTATTCGTGATACTGCTATTCTAACATAGATGGATTAACTGAGAAGACATAGACATACACACACACATAGGCATACGAGAGTTTTGAGGTTAAGGTTTAAAGAATGACATTCTTTACTATTTCATAACTTAACCAGCCAGCCAAAAGATCACGAACGAATACGTATGTTTCGTTACTGCATTCAGATCAAAATTTTAACCAGTTCAATCAGGATTAGGAATTCAGTTTGTACTTGCTTGGATGGGTTTAAAGCAGGCTCGGAGTTGTTTCGTTTTCCCGCGTGAGTTCAGTTCTTTGTTTCGGGTGTCACGTGTTCAGCTCGGGCTCCTTCGGTCGTTCTCGTGTGGAGACTTGAGATGGCTGCGTGACGTCACCGGGGAAAGCTCTCCTCCGCAACCGTTGGATTCGTGGCTCCGTTACGGCTTTGGCACAGCCTTAGACCCCCTCCGATGGTTGGTTTGGTTGTGAGAGTCCAGCGGGCCGGCTTCCAGGTCAGCCTTGCGCGCGTTTGAGCGCGCCGAATTCAGGAGCGCCCGAGAGTTGCAAGAGGGAAGAGAAGAGAGAGAAGACGCGGACGCGCCTCGTCTTTTCAACTGTCCGGTTTGGACGCCGCCCACCGGCGGCTGATCGAATCAGATTGTCCGTATGGGGCGGAGCTCCACCCATGTCCATGGTTTTCTTGCAAGGCATTTTCAATGGAGAAAAGAATAACTTTTGATCCCTGTATTAAAACTTTTATCAAGTTTACACATTTATAATATCACCACATTCGTTATAGTACTGATTCATGAAGTTTTGCAACCATTCATAAAAGTCTAAACACTGCAGCCTACACATTCCAGGTTAAAGCACGATTAGAAATCAGCCCACGTTTTCTTAAATTAATATTCATATTCCACAAGCATATGAGAGAAAGAGTACACATTAATATCCATATATCTTCTTTGTGGATGCTTTGCAAGTCATGAAATGAACGAATGTCTTTGAGAAGCGTTCCCGCACATTCCTTTTGTTCCACAACAGGAAGAAAACGCGCGCTTTTGCGCTGAGGCGGAGGAGGGGCTTTTAGAGGGCTGCTGATTCTTTAGCTGCCCCCCTTCTGGTGAATTGTAGAGTTGAATTCCTGCCGCTATATGTTACAATTCAATCTGACCAGGGTAGTAATTTTATGTCGAAGGTGTTTGCTAAAGTAATGGGGCAATTAAATATTAAACACCAAGTGTCTAGTGCCTATCACCCACAGTCCCAGGGTGCTATTGAAAGATTTCACCAAACGTTGAAATCAATGCTTCGTACTTTTTGTGTAGAGCGAGAGCGAGATTGGGATGAAGAAATCCCTCTTTTATTGTTTGCTGTTCGTAACACGACTCAAGCATCGCTTGGTTTTAGCCCATCTGAGTTAATTTTTGGTCATTCTGTGCGTGGGCCGTTGAAAGTTCTGCAGGAACAAATATTGGGTGATGAGCATTCCTCTCATCCAAAGAATGTTTTGGATTATGTCAGCAGTTTTCGTGAGCGTTTGCATTCTGTATGGACTTTGGCGAGGAAATCACTTTGTGCTGCTCAGGAGCGAATGAAAATTCGCTATGATCGTGAAGCCGTACTGCGGTCTTTTCAGATAGGGGATCGGGTTCTTGTGTTATTGCCAATACCTGGCTCTCCTTTAAGAGCTAAATTTGTTGGTCCTTACAAAATTCAGGCAAGGTTAGGAGAGACTGATTATGTGGTGAATACTTTTAATCGCAGAAGGAAATCAAGGGTGTGTCATGTTAATATGCTCAAGCCTTATGTAACTCGTTCTGATGTGTCAAATGTGGCTGCTGTTGCTGCTACGGTTACATCTGTGAATACGTCCCTGTCTGACTATAGCCCTGAGAGTGATGATTTGAAAATGGGTAGTGCTTCATTTCTGACTGCCCGTTTGTCAAACTCTGAAACCTTGAAAGATCTATCCACCAAGTTATCACATTTACCTGTTTCGACCCAAGCTGATCTTAGAGGTTTGATCAGTAAATATCCAACACTATTCAATGATTTTCCCTCGACAACGCATGTCATAGAACATGATATTGATGTTGGCTCACATAGCCCTGTTAAGCAAAATGCTTACAGAGTTAATCCCATTAAAAGGGATCTCATGAAACATGAAACCCAATATTTGTTGGAACATGGTTTAGCAGTTCCCAGTAGTAGTCCCTGGTGTTCACCGTGTTTGTTAGTCCCCAAGTCCGATGGCACATCTAGATTTTGCACCGATTATAGGAAAGTCAATGCCTTGACGAAACCGGACTCATTTCCATTGCCTCGTGTTGAAGATTGTGTTGACCACGTTGGAAATTCGAAATTTGTCACTAAGCTTGACCTTTTAAAAGGATACTGGCAAGTACCGCTTACTGAGAGGGCCTCAGAAGTTTCTGCCTTTGCTACTCCTGATGCATTCCTTCAGTATAGGGTGATGGCATTTGGATTACGGAATGCTGGTGCAACATTTCAACGTTTGATGTCGAGAGTGTTGATGAATGTTCCTAATTGTGATGCATATCTTGATGATGTTGTCTGTTATTCTGATTCCTGGGATGAACATGTCAAACTTTTGAACTGTGTTTTTGCATGCTTGGAAAAGGCCAATCTCACATTGAATTTGGCAAAATGTGAATTTGCTTGTGCAACCGTAAGTTATCTGGGAAAAGAGGTTGGGAATGGTAAAATTCGACCACTTGGCTCCAAAATTCAAGTTATTTTGGATTTTCCTGTACCTATGACAAAGAGAGAGCTTAGGCGTTTTTTAGGTATGACTGGCTACTATAGAAATTTCTGTCGAAACTTTTCGGATGTGGCTAATCCTCTTACTGGGTTACTCCGAAAAGGGGTTTCTTTCGAATGGACTTCTGCATGCCAGTTTGCCTTTGAGGCTTTAAAAACACTGTTGTGTAGCACACCTGTACTTTCCGCCCCTCGCTTCGACCGTGCATTCAAGTTGGAAGTTGATGCCAGTGGCACGGGTGCTGGTGCAGTGTTAATTCAGACGGATGATGCTGGAATCGAACATCCGATTAGTTTTTTTTCCAAGAAATTTCTCAAACACCAACTGAACTATAGTACCATAGAAAAGGAAGCTCTTGCGTTATGATTGGCCATTCAACATTTTGAAGTATACATTGGGTCCAGTGTACAACCTATCACCGTGTATACTGATCATAATCCATTGGTTTTTCTTCAACGCATGTCAAATGCAAATCATAGGCTCATGCGTTGGGCATTAATTTGTCAAGGTTTTAATTTGAACATCCAGCATAAAAAAGGTGTTGAAAACATTATTGCCGATACACTTTCACGTATCCATTCTTAAAAACCTATGTTTTATTTTAAGGATGGGGGTGTTACATCTCCGGTCTACCGAAGTGTGTATGTATTTCTGAGTGTGTCTGTGCAGGAGAAGGTGCGGCCTGAATTCATCCTGATTGGAGATCCTGAGATCTAGAGATCCTGATTGGCCGCCTCCTAATTGGTCTGGTTCCGGTTCCAGTGAAAAGGACCTCCCCAAACATTCTAGAGGGCCGAATGTGTGCCATTTGCTTTGATTTGAGGTCTCTTGTGATTGTGTATGCTTTTCTTTAAGAAATTGGCTTTAGTTCTAGTTAACCTCTAATTCTGTTTGTAATATTTATTTTGAGGGAATTTGATATTGTTTGAGGGAAGTAGGGAGTGTGATGCCATTTATTTTATATATCTTGTTTGTTCCTTGTTTTGAGTTAAGGGAGTTAGGGAAGTTGTGTTGTATGTTTTTCTTTTATGTGTTTTATTTTTAGTAGGGAATTTAGAGGGTACATTAAACCCAGTCATTTATGTTTGTTATTTTGGCCTTGTCCACTCCTGAAATTGTCCCGTTTCATTATACATGTGTTAATAAATTTACCTTTTGTTTGATGCTATCTTGGGAGTGAGCGCACATTTACTTTGTGTTATGGCTGGCCCTAGACAGGTCGTAACAATGCATACAATTGTACTAAAAACGAGGCCACAGGGTACTCACCCTATTTTCTCTTATTTGGAAGGGAAGCCCGCTTACCGATTGATGTGTGCTTTGGTACTTCTTCAGATGGAGTAGGAGGACAGACATACCAGAGGTATGTTGAAAACCTGAAGATAGATCTTCAGAAAGCCTACCGACTAGCTTCTGAGACCGCACTAAAAAATCATCAGAGGAACAAACGTCTCTATGATAAAAAGGTGAAATACCAGAACATAGAACCTGGAGACCGTGTGTTAATTCGAAATCTGAGTTTCACAGGAAAGCACAAACTGGAGGATAGGTGGAACTCAAACCCATACATTGTTCTTGAAAAGCTTGACAATTTACCAGTCTACAATCTCAAACTTGAGAAAGGCACAGGAGGAGTCCGGACAATGCACAGGGATCATCTCTTATATATTGGAGATTCCGTACGAATGCCAAAGTCTGGTGAGAGGCAAGAAGTTCCTCAAAGGCCAGTAACCAGGTCTAGGGCTGCAAAAAAGCAAAAAGAACCATTGAGAGAGGGAAAAACCTTGAAACCCCCTGAAATGGTTGATAATTCCTCAGAAAGTGAAGATGAAAACTATGGGTACTATTCTCATGACTGGTCTAGACAATGGACACCGTTAATTCCTGATCTCCCACGAGAGCTTGAAATGAACGAGGAAGAAGTAACTGCCCACACAGACAGTGAATCTCAACATTCAGGAGAAGAGGAAGTGATTGAAGAAACCTATGAAACTGAGGATTCCAGAGAGAATATACAACCGAACGTAAACTGGGAAGAAAGAATTTCAGAGAGTGAAAAAAAGAGCTCTAGTACTTTGTCAGACTTGGAAGCCGAACCTATGGAGCATCGTCCGAAAAGGCATAGGAAGCCTGTATCCAAGTTAAGCTATGATGAACTGGGCCAACCCAGTGAGAGACTCGTAACAGTTGTACACAGAGGAATAATTATCCATCTGCCAAATTCCTCAAAGATTGAACTTTGCCCTCCAGAAAAGTATTCCTCTTTAGCTAAATGTGTCCGGTGTACTAGAATATGTGCAGATCCTGAGAATAAACTCATTATTCATATTTAAAGACTGTATACTCATGGGGACATGAGAATTTCAGATGGGGGAGGATGTAACCCTGGGTTATTTTATTATGAATATTATCATTTATTTATTCACTTCGTTATTCTTTTCATTGTAACAGAAGTGTCTCTATTGGGAAAAGTATCTGTTCAGACATGTTTTGAGGCAGGTTGTGTTTGGGTTGATGTTATTGGTTAAAAGGTGACTTAATCCCGCCTAGTGTCAGGTATGGCAAACTGTGATTGGCCGGCTAGGTTGTCAGGGAGAGTGGAGAGAAAAGGAGCTGTTGTGGGGATGTGATGTTGTCGGCATGAGAACAGACAATGCATCTTTTTATTTGTGAAAAACAAAGTTAAAGCTGTATTATTCAGGTGTTAACCAGCATATTATTCTGTTGTGAAGTCAACACGACGCCACAAAGAAGTCAACGCGATGCAATTCGGAAGAAATGCGGGTTTTACGCTTGATCGCGATTGCAGTAAACGGGACCAATGTGAATCGCTGGTGAGAAACTTAACTCAAGTTTATCATTTAAATCAGCGCCTGTAAGAGAGCTAGAGGTAATCGGAGTGATCGCCAAAGACTTTTACTGCATCGACTGAGAAGTGCATTGAGGAAATCCAGATAGCGCTCCTAATCGCCGAGTGGTTAGGGGTTCCTCTGGCATCGCAGGAGTGTCACGGAGTTTGCCGACTGAACACAGCCTCACGTGGACTGATCTGACGGGATCCTTGAACTTTTTCGAGTTCATTCAGGTACACTTGTTTTGTTTTATTTGTGCTCTTGAGAGCGAAGCGGCCATTTTATGTTTCACTCGGCCTCAACGCACTCAAGCAACGTTTCAGGCCTGCAACAGGGGGGTTTGTGTGTTTGTGAGAGAGTGTGGTGGGCCCACATTAAGCTAGTTTTCTATTTCTGAACAATATTGTGTTTAATACTCTGTGATTCATTGAAGGTACATCAGTAAAGGGCTACATTTGTATTTCTAACTAAATCTAAAGCCTGTCTACATATTTTATTTCTATTTTTAGTCTTCCAATGGGCATTGTTATATAACATTGGTTATATTGGCGAACCTGACTTATTAAAGACAAATTTGTAATTCTGAAGGGAATATAATTGAGGTTTAATTTAGAAAAGTGTTTCAGTGAAGACTTTTCTTTTGGCATTTGTGTTAACGTTTAACCCTTTACGTGTGTTGTTGTGGGAAGGGAAAACAAGAGTCAACTTAGTGCTGTATTTGAAGGTAAAAGTTTATTTATCTAAAGTGTATAAGTTGAGAGAACGAATTTGATTCATTTTTGATTTCTTTTATCTATTTTACTTTAAATAAATTCATTGTATATTTTGCCTACATAGTGTGGTCACTCAAATAGTATTGGGGGATAGCTATATGTTGGGAAAGCATTTACAGAGGTCAGCTTTGCATTTTGTAAGAAGTAGTATAAAAAGCAGGGTCACAGTTTGATTTTTAAGTAAAACCACGTCGAGAGACACAATTAAACGAATCTGGGTTCTAGCGTCAACAATTCCAAAGTGTAGATACACCTAGGACTGAAGAGGGCGCTACAATTGCATCCCCCGCGTCCGCCTTCAGTCCCGGACTGGGACCTAGAGGTGGTGTTAAGAGTTCTTTCACAGCCACCATTCGAGCCTTTAACATCCGTGGATTTGAATGAGTTATCTCTCAAAACTGCACTCCTTCTTGCCCTCGCTTCGGCTAAGCGCATAGGGGATTTACACGCGTTTTCTGTGGACAGCAGCTGTATTCGCTTCGGACCCGGTGACTGCAGCGTCACTCTCCGGCTGAGACTGGGCTACGTGCCTAAATCACGATCTTCCCCCTTCAGAACACAGACCGTTTCACTGTCTGCCCTGTCTTCCAAGTCATCAGCCTTGCGTGACGCAGACGCTCAGACTTCGGTGTGCCCCATCAGGGCTTTGCGGACTTACACCGACCAACGGTCAGCTTTCGGCAATCTGACCAGCTTTTCGATTGCTATGGTGGTTGTGCGAAGGGCCGGGCCGTGTCAAAACAGAAAATGTCCCACTGGATTGTGGACGTTATCAAGGCTGCTTATATGAGCCAAGATTTGGAATGCCTCTTGCACATTAGGGGTTATTCAACAAGGGCTATTGCCTCCTCCAGGGAATGGTCAAGAGGTATGTCTAATCAGGATATATGATTGGCAGCCGGCTGGTCTTCTCAGAATACCTTCGCCAGATTGTACAAGCTGGACGTTCAGTCCTTAGCCTCCCAAGTGCTGTTGGTGAGTAACTGATTAATATTTTGCTACCTCTATTCGTGGATGTGGCTGCTCGCACAGTAATTACTCGGCACAGCCCCCTATGACATTGTTGTTGTCTGCCCTGAATTCAGTGCAGCCTCCATTGTCATTTATGTTATGCTGCTTAACACAGTTATCTCTGTGCAGCCCCTACAATACTGTTATTGCTTCTGTTCTGCCCTGTACTCAGCGCAGCCCACGTTATCACTGACCAGATATGCAAATTTAGTATAGCTGGGGTTTAGACGCTCATTGGCTTGTCTCCACCTATCAGCTGCGAGCCCGCCCAACGAGCACCGCTATTGGTGGGAATGATGTGTGTTCTATCTCGCTAGTGTGTAACTTGTACAGGCTGCCTGCAGCCTCTCCCACGGCGGGATTGAATATCATTCCCATAACGGAGAATTACTCTGTGATGTCTCATAAAGCTCGATAAGGGAACATCTCCAGTTACTATCGTAACCTCGGTTCCCTGAGAGCGGGTAGTCACGGTAGTCACCATCTAATTTGAGACCAGAAACGCATCACATAACTGTAAGAGTAGATAAATATAATAATGATACAAATAATAACTATGCACCCGTTTGTAAGGAAGCTTGCAAATTAACTAATTTCTCTATGCTGTCACGTCACGTGACAAAAGAACGAAAGACTCGAAAGGTGAACTAATCAATTCTCTTTCCGGCTCAGACTGCATAGGTTTAGCATATGAGGCAGTCACGTGATAAACAAATGACTCATACCCGAAGACATGACAGATAAGATGTGAGGTGAGCTAATCATAGACTAAAGACCCAGGTAAACAATGCATTAATCTTTTCTGTTGCTTATAGCATCATAGTTTTGTATTGTTTGTAGTGTGATCAACGTTTACATAAGTAGTAGATGTGTTAGGGAAGTAACACGTAACATTTGAATTATGCTTTGCTAAATACAACGAAATGACTCGAAAAAAGATTTGTTCATTTTGCTGAACGAGACTCAAAGATCCGAGTCGGTAAAATGATCTGAACTTCCCATCACTACTAGCGAATGCATTGATTGTGCCGCATTTTGCTTCCAGTATATGGGTGGAACATACCAACTACACAAACTGTGTGGGGGGAACCTAAACTGAACCATTTACTATATAGGCAACTTCAACCAGGGCGTCGCTGAAATGAGTTTGTGAGTTTGTTTAAAGAATGCTGTTGTCACTGCTGCAAACTCCCATATAAATAATTATTAGAAAAATATAATTTCCTTGCAGCCAGTGGGCCCCCCTTTCTAGTGTAGGCCCCTGGGCTTCAGCCCCTTGAAGCATTAATGCGCCCCTGGCTGTAACTTCAGTTTACTTACGCAGTGCTTTGCAGGTTGCATCTGGTTGTTACCCCCTTATTACACAAACATAATGCATTGTTACGGTGGCTGAGAGAGCTCAAAGTGCTGCAAATACAATTCTTTATTTGGTTGTGTTGTAAGTATTTGCAGCACCTGCTGTCAAACCGATGAAGATGTTTCCTTGACTTGATGGTGCTTTTTCTATTTAAATTTTAATGCGTATTTACACTCTTATAATGGACCACAGATACAATAATGAGCCTGCTATATGGCCAAGAGAGCAGGGAAATGCCAGGATTAGACAGAACAACGGTCAGAGGAGACAAATTGAGTTGATGTGTGAGGAGAACAGGGTAGGCGTCTTGGTAAGAGACCAGTGTTAGCTTACACATATACACACGCTAGCTAAAGATATGTAATCAGGCAATAGCAAAGCTAGTATTGGTCATCTATGAGTATTGATACTTACCAGTAACAGAAATGAATAAGCATTGATCTGGTGTGTCACGCTCGTTAATATCCCACACTAACGTTATGTGATATATAGGGTGGCCATAGGTCCGGATTTTGGCCGGTATCCTGCGCAGCCTCAAGCCGGACACTCATTTGTCCTCCTTTTTGGAGTTGCGCTGAATCGGCCTAAAAAAACCTGCTCTTGAATCGTTATTGGGACGCAGCAGCATAGCGTCTAATGCCGTACGATCTCTGGTCAAACAAATGATTGGCTGAAAGCCATTGGTTAAAAACGTAAACAAGCCTCCACGTGCTGGCTACGTCATATCATAACGTTAACATGCCGAAACGCCAGACCTCATTTAATCCGGAATGCACAAAAAAGCACGAATTTAAATCAAAAAGCAGTAGAGATGCTTTTCATGGATATTGCACACTGTGTCGCTGTGAAGAAGTTATAACAAAATAAAAAGTTAAAAATAAGAAGTTAAAATGACCAAATTTGTATTTGGCAAGTTTTTGCACGCATGTTTATAAAGTAAAATTTAAGTACGGAATTAAGTAAATCTACTTAACTAAGTTATCTAAAATTAGTAAAGGAAATTTGTACATTTAATGTGGCCAGGTAGAGTTTAATTAGTAAATTCTACTTAATTATTTTAAGTTTACGTTCAATACTTAAGTACATTTCACTCAGTCACATTTCGAAAACTAAACTCAAACAACATAGCATTGAAAAAGAAAAAGCCTACAATGAATGTGGTTTGTTATAAATACACATGTAGTTACGCTTTATGTACTCCCCAATTGTAAGTCGCTTTGGATAAAAGCGTCTGCTAAATGACTAAATGTAAATGTAATGTAAGCAAGTAAATTGACAGTTAAACACTTTAAGGTAATATGTTGGCTCATAATTGTTATTACCTGAATGAACATAGAGACTTGAATACTTGACACATGATACACAATGATGGTGACAATCAGTGAATAGTGTTTAAATATTAATGGGTCATTTTGAGTATAAAATTAACTCAAAACAAAAGAGCAAAAAGAGCCATTTACTTATCCTAACAACAAAAGCAAAAACAAAACAGTGTAAATAAATCTCGAAAACAGCAGAAAAAACAACTACTTATTATTTATTCATGCCCAAGTGCATGATGGAAACAACGGGATCATGTCTTTGATATTTACTTAAACAATATTTGTAAAAAAAACAAAAAATTATACGTAAAATATACTTATAAGTTTAAACTTTAAATTATACAAGCTTAAATTGAGTACTGATATTGAATTTACTCTTTTATTTAAATTCTTGCCTGAACTAAATTATTTAATGTAGAAATTATGTTTTTCTGTAGTATTTACTTAACCACAAAATCATTTTTATCAGTGTATTCTTGCCTCACTAAATGCCGCAAAGTGTCCTCCTTTTTGATGTTATGGAAATGGCCACCCTATTATGGACATTTGAACATATATGAACATTATTAACATATGATTATCATGTGATTGCTGATAGATAACACACCTGGTTTAAATTAAGAAATTAAGTTGGTTAGCCACCTTGGAAAGGGTGATTTTGACATTATCAAAGTTACAGTGAATAACATTACAGGGTAAAGATAAATCGATTGGATTGGTCACATACATTAATTTAGAGTCATATATAGTTATCCTACGCACAGTTTCAGTGCTGAGGCTAGTTTTAGGATGCTGTTTAATCTGTTGCATCAGCTGTGTTTATTAACCTACAGTGCGTTTCCACCATTCGGCGGTTTCTTACACAAACGTTGTTCCTGAAGTAGGCGTGGGGTACAGGACGTGTAGAGTGTGCAAAAACGAGGAAGTTATAGCAGTTACCGTTTTATCGGATACCAGATCGAGTATTGAGTATCGAGATCAGTGAGTACCAGTATCGAGATCAATCTCAACGATTCCAATAAGATAGTCCTACTCCTACCTCTGCGAATGTACAGATTTGCGATTTCTTGGAATACAACAGGTAATTTTAACCATGTAACATGCTATTTGACAGCCGTATTTTTTAGCATTTAATCAGACTTCCGCTGAGCATTTAACGGCATACAGATCATTTCCGGTCTTTAACATCTTTACATTTAGTCACACAAACCAGTTATATTAAATGTCACCTTCACATGAATAAGCACGCTGATACGTTTAGGAAGAGTATTTAGACGTGCATGAGAACACTTTCTCTTTCTCTTCTAACATTGTGGAATGCATTTCCATGGTAAAGAAACAATACAAACGAGTTTAAACACTTTCGATTTATACTTGAAGTGAGGACTTCTCGTTATCCCGACACCGAACGCAAGTTATATCTGTTCTTCGAGATTGCTCCGTTCATCTCTCAGTTTCATATTTCTATAGACTTTGGTTTCATTTCCCACAAACTTACTGCAGTAGGCTACTGAACATTGTGTTAGGTTCAAGGGTTAAACTGGGCCATAACGTTTGAAACACAATGATTTCTGTTCCACTCAACATGTTCAGAATGGTTTGATCTTCAGTATGTCAGGATTGCTCTGCTGTTTCAACTTGTATTTGGACAAACAACAAAAGTGAATGCAGCAACTTGAACGTGCTAGTGCTAGACAAAATGTGGAACTAAAGTCTGTAAAACATGAAACAAAAAACAATAGTTTTAAAGAATATTTTTAACAACTGTAAAAAAAAGCTAATAACTTTAGTGTATTCTCCTTATATATATATATACACACACTAATATATTCATTATTTTAAGGAGCTCGGAAGGAATCTTTATAGTTGGAAAGTTTTACTTAGTAAATGTTTAATAGTTTAAATGTTTCAAAATGTATTTTCTCAAAACATTTTAATTTCATTGACAATATTAGCTATATGCCATTTTAGTCAGATAAAATTAAAAAAATACAAAATACAATTTCCTGCAATTAATACATATGACACGATACTCACATAATTTAAAAATTTCAACTAAAAACATATTTTTCTAAACATTAACACTGTATAATAACAATGTAAAGAAATAAGATAAGAGGTAATAATGCGATACTCAGTGCCTGATTTACATGTCTCTACAGATTAATGAGTATTTGAAGATCCATGGCATCCCAGATCCCAGTTTCAGTACGATCTAGAAAAGCCAATCCTCTAATACAATGCATCATAGACAACAAGTTAAAGAAACTTCTCAAATTAATAGAAGGAAGAGATATTAATGGACTGTACTTTTCTGAGGTCTGGGAGGATGATGTTACACCATTAACTGCAGCAGTTTTATGCGGAAATGAAGAAATCTGCTCTTATCTACTTAAAAAGTTGGCGGATCCTAACAAACCCTCAACAAAAGGATGGACTCCTCTACATTATGCTGCTTTAAATGAAGTTCCACTGAGCATCATGAAAAGATTACTAGCAGCAAAAGCTAATCCAGATGGAAATGAACCACACACCTTTACTCCATTGCAATATGCAGTTTATCGTGACCGTGAAGACATTGTGAAAGCACTTATAGAGGCTGGAGCTTTGCCTGCACGGAAATATGGGAGACATCCAGAGCTTGATAAAAAAGTGGAGAGAATGATTCATCAGTTATCATCACAGGGTGACGTGTTTGAGAAAGTACATCTGTTTTTCTCTCTTTTTTGTGCTGTACGAACAAAAAATCTGACAGAAGTTTACAGTCTCTTTAAGGAACATTTCTTTCAAGAACATCCTTTCATTCATACAATTCTGTTTGAGCACTACTATGGTGTCATTGGTCGAGATGCAGATCAGTATCATCAGAGCGCCACTAAGTGGTTAAAAGATACAAAGAGTGCAGACAGATACATTGAGGGAGTCATCAAACGCTTCCCAAACATCCCTCAGAAACACTGGCCAGTTGCACTGAAATGCATGTATGTTGCTTTGTGTGTCAGTGAAAGCATTTCTCCTCAGGTATTCAGTGATCTTGTGTCAATTCTAACAAACAGTCTTCAGCACTTTGGAAACACAAATGGTGAAACAGTCATTAGTTTGATACTCAAAATACTCAATGTCATGATGCAGAAACTGAGCATTTCTCTGAGCAATCATTCTCTTATGTTATGCATGTTGTGCAAAAGTCTGTTGCCTCTCACACGTCCTAATTTTTCAAGTCTAATTGGAGTGATGACCTATGGACTGTTTGCCTATATAAATGACTTCGCTCCTGAACTTGTAGCAGGCTGTGGATTGTCACCCATCCCAGAGATGATACTTATTAAAGCAGAGACAGAGATGGATGAACTCATGAAAAAAAAGCTGCACAAGTTGGACGAATCACTGAGAAATCCAGCAGGTTCAAGTGCGGTGGATAGTTTATGTGAGGAGACTGCAGCTCTATCAACAAGCAAGAAGAAGAAGAAGAAGAAAATCCAGCAAGAGGTTGGATCACAAGAAAGTGAGCAGCAAGATAAAGAGGAACCGTATCCAGATGCTGTAGTGACATCCGTAGAGGAATCAAATTCAAGTGCGCAGCCATTCACACGTCCTGAAGAGACCCCAAATATCTCAAGAAGGTGGCATCAAACTAGCCGTCGTTGGAGGTCTAAGCTTGAGAAGCTAGCTAACATTGATGATAGCAGAACATATAGATTGCCAGGTCTTACTCTCGTTATTGATCCTGAATTTCTGATCGCTAATGGAAGTGATGGAACACAAGTTTTCCTTGGTTTGAAGGATGACGGCACTGAGGTGGCTGTGAAACGAATGAACAGGTTTAATTACCAAGTCCTCAAAAACGAGGAGGAATTTCTACGTCTTCCAGAACTCGACAGTCCCTCCATCGTGAGATATGTGGACTTTGCAGAAGATATGAATTTCGGATACCTTGTTCTTCAGCTTTGTGAGTACACACTGGAGGAATATATCCAAGCTCATTTACCAGACGACAGCGCTGAGAGATATTCGGTTCTGAAGAAACTGGTGAAGGAAGTTCTCTGCAGTTTACAGGTTTTACACGACCAGAAGACCAAAGTGCTCCATCGAGATATCAAACCCCAGAATGTCCTGATTGGTAGGAGTTACAACATATGTGTAATTAAAATATCATAACCCATTTTCCCCTTTGAAATAATGTGGACTTTCCATTTGTTACAGACATAAATGAAAAGGCTAAATTGGCTGATTTTGGCATAAGTCGTCGACTGAAACAGAGTGAAACCACTTTACGAACAAGCATTGCTGGAACTAGATGCTGGAAGGCAAAGGAGAACATAAATGAGAAGTTCAACACTGGATACAAGAGGAGCTCCGACATTCAGGTGGGGTTTCAGTACTTATCAATAAGTCAAAAGTTACTACAATTTTACTAATTCTGAATTACGTGTTTGAAGGTCGCTGGGATGTTAGTTTATTACATTCTCTCTGGAGGACACCATCCATTTGGTGAAGATGTGGATTGTGAGTACAACATTTCACGAGGAAGATACTCACTGGAGCATCTGGATGATGATGTAGCGAAGGATCTCATCAAGTGGATGATTAATGAAGATCCAAACGAGAGACCGACTGTGGAGCAAACCCTCGCACACCCCTACTTCTGGACTAATGAACGGTAAAGTATGATATTGATTGCATTTGACCGGTGAAATACAGTATACTTGAGGAGGATGTTTTCAATCACAATTCATTTGTATACAGTTTTTGACACTACAGAATAGATGATATAACTAATTGTATAATTTTTTCTGAAATTGTCTCAGGAGAGTTCGATATCTGAAAATATTGGGAAATGAGAAAGAGGCTGAAAACTGTCGTAATGCAGATAAGGAGCTGCTTAAAGCCATTGCAAAACACACAGAGGGGAAAAGCTTTTCTGAGTGGAAAACTAAAGTAAGTCAGTTATTTAAAAAAATAAACAGCTGTTATTGCCTATATTATCCCAAATTTAATTCTTTAATTAGTAATGTGGAACTTCATCATTCAGTGTCAAAATATTGTTTTCTCAGTTTCCGTCTGAGCTTGTCCAGAAGCTGGATGGTAAGAAGAAAGCCTATCCTGAGAACACACTGGGCCTGCTGCGATTTATACGCAACCTACACGAGCATTAGTGAGTTATAGGAATGACTGACGATGGATCGTTGAATTGTACAGAAATGTTGCATAGCAAATCCTGAGCTGGCAATGTGCAAGATATAGTAACAACTGATTAAATATGATCAACAGACTGAAGGAGAGAAGAATCTTAGAATTGTTTCAAGCTCATTCAGTTTCAAGACTTTCTTGCCCAATAATTGTGTTTTGTGTCGTTCTCTCACAGTAAAGATGATGCTGGGAAAATCAACCTGATGGCTTCATTCCCTGATCTCTTTGGGAGTGTGTACTTGTTTGCCAAAGAAAGAGGATGGAACTCCAGAGAAAGTGTCATTATGGACATCAACTCGGCATTATGAACATAAAAAAATCTGACATAAAATTCTGCAGTCATTCAACACAGTGACTGAGCATAAACATCGAACTCTTAGCTTTTATACAGTTTTAGTTTTTTCCTCCGTTCCTAAAATACTGATGATTTAAATATAGCTGAAAATCTTGTCTTTTGTTACATATATTGAAAAAGTATATAAATACATTTTAAATGTTTTACTCCCATGCCATGTTCCTTAAATATTTATCTTTAAATATAGCTGAAAATCTTGTCTTTTGTTACATATATTGAAAAAGTATATAAATACATTTTAAATATGTTTTATATCCCGTGCTAATGTCCTCATGGATTGTGAAATCTTTTCAGTGCAGTGTTAAACCTGCTGTGGTGGTGTTTGTTGCTATTTAGTGTTTGAGAGACAAAAAAATTAATAAAAGTGCATTATAAACTCGTGATCCTGGGATTATTAAAAATAATCATCATTAACCCTTTGGATAGATTTAATAGCCAGTAAATGGATTTTGGGTCATCTTGGAAAGTGTATAATAACAGTACTGTAAAATGTCCTATCAACTATAACGAACAACTTAAGGCCTGCTCACAGACCCTCCTGAAAAAAACAATAGAACTGTAATGAAGTTGATAGATACGGGAAGAAGGAGGCGGGAACCGGCGAACATTTAACACATTTTAATAATAAAATAAACAAACACAAATGAAAAGCGGCAGCCCCTCACGGACGACTGCCGCACACAAAACACAAACTAAAAATCCAGGCCTGGTCCTCTCTCCTCTTCCACTGTCGTCACTCCTCATTTAACCCTTCCGAAGCTCCTCCGTGGGACTCGAGACCGGTGAGTGGCGCAGGTGTCGTTCATTACCAATTACTCCACCAGCCTCGCTCCGTTCCCACGGCTCTCGGCCCCGCCCCACTCGCCACAAGAACCCTGCCCAAAACACAATAGAAGAGGTGTTAGTGAGGCCAGCATGGGGTACTCACCCTGTGGTCTGTGTGGGTCCTAACGCTCCAGTGTAGTGACTGTAAAAAGCACCTACAAAGAGTAGGGGTGTAACCCCGGTGTCCAGGCCATATTCCCACCACTGGCCCTTGTCAATCATGGCCTCCTAATAATCCCCATCCACTTGATTGGCTCTATGACTCTCTCTCTCCTCTCCACCTGTAGCTGGTGTGTAGTGAGCGTATCCACTTGATTGGCTCTATGACTCTCTCTCCCCTCTCCACCTGTAGCTGGTGTGTGGTGAGGTCATACACTTGATTGGTTCTATGACTCTCTCTACTCTCCACCTGTAGCTGGTGTGCGGTGAGCGCATACACTTGATTGTCTCTATGACTCTCCTCTCCACCTGTATCTGGTGTGCGGTGAGCGCATACACTTGATTGTCTCTATGACTCTCTCCTCTCCACCTGTATCTGGTGTGCGGTGAGCGCATCCACTTGATTGGTTCTATGACTCTCTCTACTCTCCACCTGTAGCTGGTGTGCGGTGAGCGCATACACTTGATTGTCTCTATGACTCTCCTCTCCACCTGTATCTGGTGTGCGGTGAGCGCATACACTTGATTGTCTCTATGACTCTCTCCTCTCCACCTGTATCTGGTGTGCGGTGAGCGCATCCACTTGATTGGCTCTATGACTCTCTCCTCTCTACCTGTAGCTGGTGTGCGGTGAGCGCATCCACTTGATTGGCTCTATGTCTCTCTCTCCTCTCCACCTGTAGGTGGTGTGTGGTGAGCGCATACACTTGATTGGCTCTATGTCTCTCTCTCCTCTCCACCTGTAGCTGGTGTGTGGTGAGAGCATTCACTTGATTGGCTCTATGACTCTCTCACCTCTCCACCTGTAGCTGGTGTGTGGTGAGCGCATACACTTGATTGGCTCTATGTCTCTCTCTCCTCTCCACCTGTATCTGGTGTGTGGTGAGCGCATACACTTGATTGGCTCTATGTCTCTCTCTCCTCTCCACCTGTAGCTGGTGTGTGGTGAGCGCATACACTTGATTGGCTCTATGACTCTCTCTCCTCTCCACCTGTAGTTGGTGTGTGGTGAGCGCATACACTTGATTGGCTCTATGACTTTCTCTCCTCTCCACCTGTAGCTGGTGTGTGGTGAGCGCATACACTTGATTGGCTCTATGACTCTCTCTCCTCTCCACCTGTAGCTGGTGTGTTGTGAGCGCATACACTTGATTGGCTCTATGACTCTCTCTCCTCTCCACCTGTAGCTGGTGTGTGTTGAGCGTACTGGCGCCGTTGTCCTGTGGCTGCCATTGCATCATACAAGTGGATGCTACACACCGGTGGTGGTTGAGGAGAGACCCCCCCTCACATGTTTGTAAAGTGCTTTGGGTGTACAACAATACACATTAAAGCGCTATATTAATGCATCATTCATTCACAATATAAAATGTAATGGATTTAATGGTTATAACGGGAATTGTGTTGGTTTTAATGGAAACTATAATGGTGTCTACTGGTATGTGATGGATTATATTGGTGGGATGTTAAATCCTGTTGGAAAAATGCCCAAAACACACCACAAATAGGAATGTTGAAATGGTCTTACAGGAAAAAGCTAATGGTTTATAATGGTATTGTAACCCGTGTCTCGGATTTATATCAATGAAAAGGAGGAAAAATATCTACCGGGTCTGAGCTCACCAAATACGTATAAACTTCTATAAAAAAAAAATCTATTACAGTATTTGGAGTCTCGGGTTCGGGGTCTCACACTAAACACAGAATATTGTGTTTATGAAATGTGTCTGCACTTATAGGCAATTCAGATCTCAATTTAGTCACTAACTGCTTGAATAAAAAAAAAAACATACACAGAAATCAGTTTTAGAGTATACTTTTTGTATTCAGTATATCTTTCTCTTTACTGCATTGCAGTATACTTGAAAACCTTTTGACATACAAAACAATAATTCAACTAATGAATTTAGTTGATTAAATTCAGCCTTTGAACAGTAAAGCTGTCAGTAAACAATTACAATTACAGAATAACAAAAAAAATAGAAAGGAAATAGTCTAAAACAGTAAAAAAAAGGTAGATGAATACCGAAACTTGAATGAAGTAGGAATGTGTTTGGCTCAGTTCAGTCAATATGGGTGTAGAAGTGCCTACAGAATCATCGCCGAAACGAACGATGAAGAAACTTTTCCGTCTTTACGAACGAGCCCTCTGATTACGCAATCCGTCCATAGTGAAATCCAACTCGTTTTTTTTCCCCTTCCTGGCGTGAATCCAAAACGACCACAATGCGATGAAACAGTCCGATCTCATCGAGCACAAACGGCATCCTCCAATCACACGAGCTAATGCAAAGAAACAGTTCAGGCATGTATTTAAAGGAATGACGAGGATGAATAAGATTAAGCGGCAGCCAAAATGCGGCTCGCATCTCTCTCACCACGAGCTGGCGCAGAAGTGACGTGGCCAAATCATCCATTAACTTCACATAACATTGATAACTTAAATTTACAACATTATTTCTACAAAACAATTTTACAAACATGTTTAACAATTCTACTAATATAACAAAAACAATTTACATGTGTCCTTTTGTGCACATTGTCCGAGTCACGAACATAATCATCCACATCATATTACATTACCAAATTAATATACATAAATATGCGGAAAATAAGAATGATTGTGACTTACCTAATGCAAAGAATCAGTTCAGGCATGTATTTAAAGAAGGAATGACGAGGATGAATAAGATTAAGCGGCAGCCAAAATGCGGCTCGCATCTCTCGCACCACGAGCTGGCGCAGAAGTGACGTCAGCGCCCGTCAACGCAGGTCAATTCCGTTTTGCAACGAAACCAAATACCTAAATACATTTATAAATGTATAGTTTTTACATGCCTGAACCTAATATGCATTAAGCAAGAAAAAAAAAACATTGTGAAAAAAAAATAATAATAATTATTCTCAATTATTACAAATAATCCATCAATACATCATCTCAATTATTTGAGTGGGTTACATCCTCCCCTGCTCAAAACTCTGATGTCCTCATCAGATACTTAATTAATTGTCTGACCCTTAAGGCTAAACAACAGTTTGCTCTGAGATTAGATACTTAATTTGATACATGACCCATAAGGCTAAACAACAGTTCACCTTGAGTTTGTTGCACTTTCATCTGTTGTTGCATCATTTCAAGTACTTGGCTAAAATAGTTGGGTTGGGATTCTACATTTACACTTTGCCGGACACATTGCGCTTTCCAACCAACATAATCCTTCAATTTACTTGGGGGTCTCTTTTCTCTTTGGGACCTTCTCAACCCCACAAGAGAATCATGTCTCTCTTCAGCACTCAACTCATGTTGTCTTGACTCATCAGCACCTTCCTCCATTAAAGATGAAACATCTTGCTGAATTTCAGTCTCACAACCTTCTTCTATCTCGCTCTCAACAAGTTCATCTCTTAACGAGTCACCTGGATTCATTTCAACCATTTGCTCATTTGACACACTGTGAGTCAAGGAGGAATCAGGGACGTCTTGAGATGCTGTCCCCAACTGAAACTCTGGGGCATGAGAATTCAGAGACATATGTGGACTCTCTGCTTCCACAATTTCACCACAACATTCTTCTTCCAAGTAACTTTTACGCACTCTGCGAGGACGTGTCTCTGCAACTGTGGCCACTTCATCATCCTCAGAAGGACTAGCTGGAAGAAACCCGCATGGGAGCAAGAGATCTCTGTGCAGGATACGCTCAGGGCCATCACCATTCTCAGGCCGAATGACGTAAACAGGAATCTCTGAATTTGGTTGCTTTGTTACCACATAGACCGTGGATTCCCAGCGATCCGCAATCTTGTGTTTTCTTTGAATGTTGACATTCTTTACTAGGACACGATCGCCAACTTCAACCGCAGCAGCTGTAACTTTCTTATCCCATCTGGCCTTATTCATCAATTGCCTCTTTTCAGCATTTTGAACAGCCAGTTTGTAGGCGTACCTCAGTCTTCGTTTCAGCTCATTGACATAATGAGTGTGAGTTTTGGAATTATACCCCTTCGGGTTAATCCCAAAGCAAAGGTCAATTGGAAGACGAGGTTGGCGTCCAAACATTAGAAGAAAAGGAGACTCACCAGTCGTGTCATTCCTAGTACAATTATATGCGTGCACTAGGGGACGGACATATTTTCTCCAATGTTCCTTCTTATCACTCAGGGTTCCCAGCAGATCAAGAAGGGTTCGGTTAAACCTTTCTACTGGGTTTCCCCTTGGGTGATAAGGTGTAGTGCGAGATTTTACCCCAGCTATTGTACACAACTCCTTCACAAGCTCAGACTCAAAATTGGCCCCCTGATCACTATGTATTCTTTTCGGGAAACCAAAATGGCAAATCAGGTTCTCCCACAACACAGAAGCCACAGTCTTGGCCGTTTGGTCCTTCGTAGGAAATGCCCAAGAGAACTTTGTGAAATAGTCTGTGATTACTAAGATGTTACGGGTGTCACTTGAGTCTGGCTCTAATGAAAGATAATCAATACAGACTAGCTCCAAGGGAGCATACGCTTTGATGTTCACTAGCTCTGCAGCCCTTTGAGTACGAGACTTCCTCTTGATGCATCGCTCGCAAGTTCTGCACTTTCGCTCCACATATTCTGCCATTTTAGGCCAATAAAATCTGGCTCGTGCAAGCTCCAAAGTTCTTTCATAACCCATATGCCCAGTTTCATCATGAACTCCTTCAAGAGCTCAGTCTCTGAAACTATGAGGAACGACCAACTGCCCATATTTTTGTCCATACTGATCAGATACCATACGGTACAGCACACCATCTAGTAAACTTAATCTGGGTCTTTCCCTCAGCATTAGACTCACTTCTTTCGACTCATTGAGTCTATCTGCATGAGTTAAAGTTTCCCTAGACGCCACAAGACTAATTACCCGTCTGATGGCTACATCCTCTCTTTGCAGCTTGTACCAATCAGCCGGAGTCATACTAGGTAGAGTAGTCTGTCCAGGCCAGCTTTCAGGATCTATCAAATCACCAGGAACTACATCTTCATCACAAAGTAACATCTCCACAGCCGGATTTGGGATAACCCTGCCTTCCAGCGAGTCTCCCTCCTCACACAGCTGTGAAGTATGCATCTCACAAGATACAGAATGTCGCAAACACACAGCTTTGATCCCTTCCTGACCAAACTTCTCAAACTCCGTAGCTGCACATTCTGCTTTGCTCAGCAAGCTTGCAATTCGTTCATCTATTTGGATGGTCTCTGCATCGTCAATAAGTGGTTCTTGAGGACGTCGAGATAGTCCGTCCGCGTCTACATTAGTTTTGCCCACTCTGTACTTAATATCGAAATCATACATTGATAGAGCTGCGAGCCACCTATGGCCAGCCGCATCCAATCTAGCCGTCGTAAGCACATACACTAATGGGTTGTTGTCAGTTAGCACGGTAAACTTTGTGCCGTACAGAAAATCTTGAAATTTTTCGCACACAGCCCATTTAAGTGCTAAATATTCTAGCTTGGGCACAGGGTAGTTTTTCTCACTCTTCGACAGGCCACGGCTGGCATAGGCGATCACTCTAGTCCTTCCATCTTGAACCTGATATAAAGCGGCCCCAAGGCCATTGACACTGGCGTCAGTGTGAAGAATATAGGGTAATTTACAATCTGTAAAACCCAGAACTGGCGCAGTTATAAGCTTCTGAATGATAGCGTCAAATACAACTTGACACTCATCATCCCATTTTCCAGATAGAGACTGTGCTTTACCCTTAACACGGTGAGATGATGATGACTGTCTAGTGGAAAATTCACCTTGCAGTAGTGCATTCAGAGGCTTAACTATCCGGGAATAGCCCTCAACAAAGCGCCTGTAGTATCCAGCAAAACCTAGGAATCCCCTCAGGTCCCTGACAGTCTTTGGAATGGGCCATTCCTTTATGGCAGAAATCTTGTCTGGATCGGGGTGTATACCTTGGGCAGAAATAACATGTCCTAGATATTTGACAGAAGTTTGAAAAAATCTGCAATTGGAATGTGCCAACTTCAGTCCAAAAGCAGAAATCCGTTGGAGAACCTTCATGAGCCTATCCTCATGCTGTTCAAGGGTGTCTGAAAAAATTATTAAATCATCAAGAAAAGTTATGACTTCCTGCAAATTCAAACCTGCCATGACTTTCTCCATGGTTCTTTGAAACGTTGCAGGTGAATTTGTCAGCCCTTGTGGTAAACGCCTAAATTGCCAGTTTCCAAATGGCGTAGTAAATGCTGTTTTGGGACGGTCACTTTCTTCTACCTCCAACTGGTAGTATCCACTTTTTAAATCTAGGACCGTAAACCACTTAGACCCTGACAACAAAGTAAACGTCTCCTCGATCCTCGGGAGAGGATATGCATCTCTTTTTGTCAGTTTATTGAGTTTGCGATAATCGACCACCATTCTTAAATCTCCATTTTTCTTCCTCACCAGTACAACTGGGGAAGCGTAAGGACTGTTAGATTCCTCAATGATCTCACTAGCGAGCAAATCTAGCAGATGTTTCCTCAAATCTTCAAAATCAGCTGGTGAGACCCTACGAGTACTCTCTTTGAAAGGAATGTGATCAATCAGCTCTACCCGATGTGCTACACCTGACATATGTCCCACATCAAGATCATGTTTGGCGTATGCACTTGACACTTCCCGGTTTATTCTTTCAATGATGTGAGCTTTGAACTCCTCAGAAATGGGAGAGTCACCGAAGTCCAGAGTCACAGGATCCTCTGTCTTTACCAACAGATTTGCCATCAGGGATGTGGTGGCTTGTAAAGTGCCAGTATCATCAAAAAGAGGCACAGACTTAATCCAGTCCACCACTGAACACTCAGCAAGCACTCCCTTTGGCTGTAGAGTCACGCTGTGATCTGAAACATTTCGGATGACTACCTTGACTTTATTTCGCGCACTGAGCTCTGCTTGAATCAATTTACATTCCACAACTAAACCACCAGGAATGTGATGAATCAAGGGCTCATCAATAATCATCGTCTTGTTCATGCCACAATCTTTCACTCGAAACACCCCGGTCACCTCACACTTTTCCCCTTTACTGATCGTTACAGACTTCCTGCCCGACAGTCTAACTGGAGTAGTGTGCTGTGCCCGTTTACAGGGTGTCGAGGTACTGTCACACATGCGATAAGCAGCCATCCAATTGACACTGATAGGCATATGCTGCAGGTACTCATTTCCCTGCAGCAGCCTAAAATCTTGGACAAGATGGCGGAGTACATTTGTACCCACTAGCAAGGGCAACCGAGCATTGTAGGCCTGATCAGGGCAGACCAACGCTAGCACAGCAATGACTGCATCAGTTCTGCAAGCAGACTTAGGAAACTGTACATCTATTTCGATGTACCCGATGTAGGGAACTATTTGTCCCGCTGCTCCCTCTACCCGAATGAGATTCCCCATAGAGTTAATGCTCCTATGCCGTAAGTACTGCTTGTAGAAAGATTTGGCTACACAAGTCACCTGGGATCCCGTGTCAATTAAACAATGACACTCAATTCCATCCAACCAAGCTTTACTTTCCCAAGGTTCCCCAATTAGACCATTAGGAACCTGGTTAGTCTTTTCTATGGAACTTTTCACAACTCCAGCTCCTGTTCGTTCCACAACAGAAGCTACTCCAAGTTTAAATGTACAGTGGGCATTGTCACTTTGGTGGGAGAACTCCTCTGCTCATGCCTCTGCACTAACTTTTGCTGCACCAGGGCTGCATTCACAGGATTAGAGCAATGTTGCAAATAATGAGAGTCCTCACCACAACGGTAACAGAACCCTCCATTAGACGGTGACTTAGATTGATTTTGAGGGACAGGGTGTGATGGTTTCCCTTCTTTGCCTCTTTTCTTCTTAGCCCCACTGGCCTGGAGTTGATTATACGCCTGTTTATTTACTGAGGCTGACTTCTGTGCTTTAGCCACCTCAGCTTCAAGCTCTTTTATGCGTCTTGTTAACGCCATACTGTCTTGCACCTGTTGAAAACTCTGTTCTTCTAAAGTAGAAAACTCAGAAGAGAAGACCAGGAGACTTCGGATTGGATTGTCAGCAGAATTTCTTTATTCTATGACATGTCTTGTTGTCTGTAGTCATCGAAAATCTCACTCTTAAGTAATTTACAGGTTGTCTTATAGGTATTTTTGGAGGAGGGACTTTTTTTAGGTGGAGACAAACATCAAAGAACGCAAACATCTGAGGGAGGCGTTAGTTAGTTACAGGAAACTTCCCGTGGTCCAATAAACCTAACAAAGGTTGAATCTCTCAGTAGTCTGACTCCTTGATCTTACCATTAACATAGAGACAAAAGGCACAGCTGTCTCAAGCTCAAATGGTCAGGAAACGCTCTCAAACATCTGTATTTCCTGACACTTTCTTTAGTCAGGAAGTGTATCTAAATTAAACATTTAAAATAAAATTTGTAATCCTTCAATTCCCCGTTTGAGAGTTCTAATAACTCTCACAAAATACAAATTTAGACACTTAAAAGTTAATTCTTGTAACTTGTAATCTGTTACAGGCACATAGTACATGTTCTGTGTTGCTTATATGTAATTGCATGCTGACACAGAAACAAAACATGCAATTAGGGTCCGTGAAGTTCTTACGGGTAATAATCTTTTCTGGTTGGAACTGTCATTTACTCGTGAGAGGCAGGCGTCATTTGCTGAAAAAAAAAAAACACTTGATACTAACAAGTTTCCGAACCATGAAGAATTATCTTCAGTCATCTGGTGTAATTTTGCTGAAAGATCGTATGTGAGTCTCTGCGTTGTGTATTTTTTTTTCTTCTTTCTTCTTTCTTTCTTGTGTGATAGTTGGCAATGGGTCTGGTTGTTTTCTAGAGGTTGTGGCTTCATCCGCAGGTGAGAAGGGTGGTGCATATGGATCTCAGGACAGCCATCAAATGGTATCTGCACAGAGGAAGAAAGAAACACAAACAAGAGAGACCAACGGCACAGAGCAATATTTGTTGTAGACTCTGCAAACATTAGGGTTGTATCCTCTGTTCAAAATATAGTCTGCTATTGTTTTTCCTTCTTTCCCTATTTCTCAATTCCTGCGACACCTAAAGAACAGTGAGGAAAGGATGGACTAATGGAGGGGAAAGGCCTATGAGGAAATCTTCACCTCAGGGTTGGCCCCCGAAGCCTGTTGCTTTCGGTTCTTCCCTGGGCTCCTCACTGGTTCTTGTGTCTGCCCTATCCTATCCCTGCAGGGGGAGGAACAACCTTACAATGTGACACATGAGCCCATGTTTTCCTTCCCTGACACATTACTGCAGCTGCTGTAATCAACATCACTTGATGTGGTCCGTACCACTTAGGCTCTAATGGCTTGTTTCTGAATGCCTTTATCATGACCCATTGACCTGGGATGATTGTGTGTCCACCTTGTGGTGGAGTCTGCCAACATGACTCAACTCTCTCTTTGGCACTCTGCACTGCCTTTGTGAGGTTTTCACAGTAAGCGATCAGGGCATCTGAAACAATGTGCACATCAGCATTTCTAAGATCAACCTGTCCTGATGCTTGTGGCCTATAGGGACAGTGAAGGTTCCACTTAATCTTCAACATTCTAGACACTTCCTTGACTACCTGTCCTGTGAAGTGGGTACCTTGATCTGAGTCAATGCAATCTGGAAATCCCCATCTGGGAATGAAATCAGTGACAAGACATTTAGCAGTATGTGCAGTAGAGTTGAGCCGGATACTCGGCTGAAACGAGTATCCGGTACGGATAAAGCACTTTTGACGAGTACGAGTATCATACGAGTAATACGAGTCAATATCTGTGCTCGGATTAAATAAAAATTCTCATTGGGTAGCTGACTGTGTCTGCGTTCTGTGATAGGCTAGTCACAGCGCCCCTCCCCTACACACACAGATGTATTGTGTTGCTGTGTCCCGCTCTGCTCACTCACACACAGAACACTGAGAAGAGAACAGCGCGCTCTCTCTCTCTGTCTCTCCCTCAGTCACTCAGGTTCGCGGGTTTTTTCCGTTAACGTTTAGGGTTTCTTCAGCTTCAGGTTTGTTTTTTACTTTGGTTTGTAGTACTTAGTTATTAACCAGTAGAATTTTGGTAAACGTGGGGTTTGTTCAGACGTGGTGCTTGGTAGAATGCGACTCGCGTCTCTGCCTGTCGGAGATTTTTCAGCTGGCTCTAACCAGTTTTTTTTACTTCACGCACTGAGTGTCTGACACTTTCTTGCTGTATTTTATAAAAAAAAAATAAAGGTAGTTGTGGTATAAAACTATAATACAAATTAATTAGCTACACACACACATACCTGGTGTGGAAATAAAAAAATATAAAAGAACCAAAAAAATAAAAATCACACTGATCATAAAAAAAATTAAAAGTTAAAAAAAGAAAGTTATGTTGAGATGAAAACTTTTGTTCATTACATTTTACTTCATAATTGCAACCGCATTCATTGTTGCAAAACTTGTTCTGTATATAGTTCGTTTGTTATCGTGATCAAAACCATTGGTCTGAAGCTCAATGCTGATGCTGTCATGTAAATAGTTTTCTAATCAGCAATAAATATAACAATTTCTGATCAACCCATATCAATTGCATGCTTAAAATAACATACCGGTTAAAGCCCCGCCCATTTCAAGACAACCCGACCCACTTCCAGGTTAAATCCCGCCCACTTCCGGGTTAGGCCCCGCCCAGTCCGAGTACAGATACGGATACAGATAATTCATATGGTTAACAGATACAGATACAGATACAGATAATGCTGTACTCGCTCATCCCTAATGTGCAGCTGTAGCACGCCCTGTTGGATAAGCTTCTACCCATCTTGAGATCAATGTTCTTCTAAATTCAGTTAAATGTGTGTGTGCTGCCGGTAAACTCTGAGATAGTCTCTCTATATCTTTAGGACATAAAGCGTTGGCAACAGTTTGTATTTGCACAACAGAAGAATTGGGAGGAACACTATCAGTTTCCTCAACATTGACTGAATTTACAGGCACATCAGTTACTGATTGGAGAGCTACATCTGTTTCAGAGAATGCTTGTAAATCAGGGTAAATGTTATCAGGCTGACTAACTCCCACATCAGTTTTGGCTCCAGCTTTCTTGAGGTTCAATTTCTTAGTCAAAGTGGATATTCTAGCACGGAGTTCATCGTTCTGTTTCTCTAGCTCTGAATTACGCTGAGACTGTTGTGTAGCTAATGTTAAACTGAATTCTCTGTAACAACAGATAATGTCTTTCACATTGTTCTTACGAATACTTGCTCCTAGTACCTTTTTACACTCATCTACCGACCAAGTCTTGTCTGGATGAATCTCATATTTCTGCGTTAGTTTTTGTCTAACTTTTTCAGTGACTATTAGGTCCATTTGTTCCCCTAACAGTGTTTTGAATTCACTATCTGACCACAACGGAGTCGCAAGACCCATCTTTTCTGTGGTTGGAATCAGCCTAGAATTCATTCTAACCATTTTGTAAGTTTCTTCGGTACCACACAAACAAAACAAACACTTCTCTGATCAACAGAGGGTACACTTGTTTTTTAGCACGTAAATGCCAAAAAACCTTCCCTGCCTGAAACAACAGAGGATAACCAAAAATTAGCACGTAATGCTAACCTTCCCTGCCTAAACAGAGGATAAACCAAAAATTAGCACGTAATGCTAACCTTCCCTGCCTGAAACAGAGGATAACTCATTTTTAGCACGTAATGCCCAAAAATCTTCCCTGCCTGAAAGAACAGAGGATATATTTTCATCTCTAAAATAAAAACTTTAGAGGATAAACTCTTCCCTGCCTGAAACAGAGGATAAACGTCCCTGCCTACAAGAACAGAGGATACTCTCATCTCTAAAATAAAAAACTTTAGAGGATAAACTCATCTCTAAAATAAAAAAACTTTAGAGGATAAACTCTTCCCTGCCCGAAACAGAGGATAAACGTCCCTGCCTACAAGAACAGAGGATAAACCAAAATTATTAGCATGAAATGCTAACCTTCCCTGCCTGAAACAGAGGATAACTTTTAGTTAAACAAACCCTACAGATGTATGTTAACTCTTCTCTGACGGCACAGAGGATACACTGGTCTTAGGTTATTTTGGATTAGAGACAGCCACTCACCAGAACCCTTGGTTCAGAGAAAAATTCAGTCTGGGAATCCTTGTTCAGCTTGAAGTTTCGCTGGATTCCAAAAGATGCAGATCTTTGTTTGAGCTTGAAGTTTTTCAGGTGAGGAAGCTGGAACTCTATCCGGGTCACGGCACCATCTGTTGAAAACTCTGTTCTTCTAAAGTAGAAAACTCAGAAGAGAAGACCAGGAGACTTCGGATTGGATTGTCAGCAGAATTTCTTTATTCTATGACATGTCTTGTTGTCTGTAGTCATCGAAAATCTCACTCTTAAGTAATTTACAGGTTGTCTTATAGGTATTTTTGGAGGAGGGACTTTTTTTAGGTGGAGACAAACATCAAAGAACGCAAACATCTGAGGGAGGCGTTAGTTAGTTACAGGAAACTTCCCGTGGTCCAATAAACCTAACAAAGGTTGAATCTCTCAGTAGTCTGACTCCTTGATCTTACCATTAACATAGAGACAAAAGGCACAGCTGTCTCGAGCTCAAATGGTCAGGAAACGCTCTCAAACATCTGTATTTCCTGACACTTTCTTTAGTCAGGAAGTGTATCTAAATTAAACATTTAAAATAAAATTTGTAATCCTTCACACCTCATCAGGGTTTGATATGCATCCCTGGTCGACAGTAACATGTAATTGGCTCTGAGCTCTAGTGGGAGGTGTACATAAGTGGCGATTCATACGTTTCTCCTTAAGCTGCTTTTCATGCTCGTAAGACCTTAGTTTGAAAAGCAAGCTAGAATAGCTCAATTCAGATTGTGATGCATCTGTTAACAAATCTTTAAGACGCAACTGGGTTATCAGGACTTCATCCCAGCACCCTCTGATGAACTGTTTGAGAAGTAGAGTGTCAGAATGTTTGCCAACCACTCCCTTCTTTTCAACCACCTCCTGCATCAGAAAATGAAGTCGTCTTAAATAATCAGAGGGATTCTCACCCCTGTTCTGGTGTGTCTCTATAAACTGAATGTACAGCTCATCTCCACCAGTGACACTACCATAAGCCTTTTCAAGCTCCAGCGCATACACTTCTGGTGGTGCATTGGTACCTGCCCCAAGAGCAACATTAAGAGCAGGAGGGAGGAGGCTATCCAAAATGTGTCTTCTTTTATGCCTCTCTGTCAGAGAGGTGTCTGAAAGTAATTGCCTAGCATATAATTGCCATGTGGTGAAGTTGACTTCCCCATTAGGCTTAGGGTGTTGTCCAGAAAACAGTCTCAATTTAGGGGTTGAAGGAACATGTGCCTGATATTCTGGGTCATGTTTCACCACGTGTTCCACCACCAATCGCTGCACCTCTTGTGGTATAGTGAAAGTGATTGGAGTTTCGTGCATCATGTTTCCTTCCATAGGGGGTGCATCATCTTGAATTGCAATTGAGACTTTTGATGCTGAATTTGCAACTGCAGTTGGCATCACTTGAGGCCTTGCATCAGAAAATGTTCTTGTAGCAGGGGTTGAAGTTATAGGGCCTCTGTCAGCATTGTCAGCCTTGTGTGCAAGCTTAGTCACCACCTGCTGGCTTAGATCATTGACATTTACACAATGTAGTTCGGCCAAATTTTCTATTTGTGCCATCAGCTGATCAGCCATATCATCCAAAGTTTGAACTGTATCTCTCGGTATTGGTGTTGGAGCGCTAGAGTGACGTTGTACATCTTTTATCTGTCTACCATCTAGTAGTACAACACCCCATACATTTTGGCAGTAAGCATTCAAATATTCTTCTTCAGCAATTAATGGGGTGGTAACCTCCTGAAATTCACAAAGAAGCTCTCCTGAGGATTTATCACCTAACCACTCTATTTTCTTCACCTCATCAAGATGGTCAAAGAAAGTCCTCACATCTGTGAGAGTAGTGTTTGGATCTACCTTAGTAAGTACTACAGACCTTTCGGGATCAAAATTATGTTGCTTGCACAGATCCATTGTGAAAGTGAAAAAAAAAAATGTATTAGTAATAAAAAATATTCAAAGCAGTTAGGATCAAAATTTATCACAAGTGCAGCCCCACGTTGGGCGCCAAATTTTTCTCTCTATTCTGTAACCCGTGTCTCGGATTTATATCAATGAAAAGGAGGAAAAATATCTACCGGGTCTGAGCTCACCAAATGTATAAACTTCTATAAAAAAAAAATCTATTACAGTATTTGGAGTCTCGGGTTCGGGGTCTCACACTAAACACAGAATATTGTGTTTATGAAATGTGTCTGCACTTATAGGCAATTCAGATCTCAATTTAGTCACTAACTGCTTGAATAAAAAAAAAAACACATACACAGAAATAAGTTTTAGAGTATACTTTTTGTATTCAGTATATCTTTCTCTTTACTGCATTGCAGTATACTTGAAAACCTTTTGACATACAAAACAATAATTCAACTAATGAATTTAGTTGATTAAATTCAGCCTTTGAACAGTAAAGCTGTCAGTAAACAATTACAATTACAGAATAACAAAAAAAATAGAAAGGAAATAGTCTAAAACAGTAAAAAAAATGTAGATGAATACTGAAACTTGAATGAAGTAGGAATGTGTTTGGCTCAGTTCAGTCAATATGGGTGTAGAAGTGCCTACAGAATCATCGCCGAAACGAACGATGAAGAAACTTTTCCGTCTTTACGAACGAGCCCTCTGATTACGCAATCCGTCCATAGTGAAATCCAACTCGTTTTTTTTTCCCTTCCTGGCGTGAATCCAAAACGACCACAATGCGATGAAACAGTCCGATCTCATCGAGCACAAACGGCATCCTCCAATCACACGAGCTAATGCAAAGAAACAGTTCAGGCATGTATTTAAAGAAGGAATGACGAGGATGAATAAGATTAAGCGGCAGCCAAAATGCGGCTCGCATCTCTCTCACCACGAGCTGGCGCAAAAGTGACGTGGCCAAATCATCCATTAACTTCACATAACATTGATAACTTAAATTTACAACATTATTTCTACAAAACAATTTTACAAACATGTTTAACAATTCTACTAATATAACAAAAACAATTTACATGTGTCCTTTTGTGCACATTGTCCGAGTCACGAACATAATCATCCACATCATATTACATTACCAAATTAATATACATAAATATGCGGGAAATAAGAATGATTGTGACTTACCTAATGCAAAGAAACAGTTCAGGCATGTATTTAAAGAAGGAATGACGAGGATGAATAAGATTAAGCGGCAGCCAAAATGCGGCTCGCATCTCTCGCACCACGAGCTGGCGCAGAAGTGACGTCAGCGCCCGTCAACGCAGGTCAATTCCGTTTTGCAACGAAACCAAATACCTAAATACATTTATAAATGTATAGTTTTTACATGCCTGAACCTAATATGCATTAAGCAAGAAAAAAAAAACATTGTGAAAAAAAATAAATAATTATTATTCTCAATTATTACAAATAATCCATCAATACATCATCTCAATTATTTGAGTGGGTTACAGTATTTTAATGGAAACCATTGGAAATTCTGTGATGGTTTCTTTTGGTCTTCTTTTGTTTTTTTAGCAGGAGACATGGTTTTAGCTGGTTTACATTTGCATCTTGAGATAAAACAAAGGCACTCATATATTTTAAGATCGATAAGTGCATGTTTCTTTCAGTTAAAGTTTTAACAATTAAAAATTGGGAGTTAGAGTGCTAAAGCTATGCAGTAGGATTCAGAGGTTGTTATTATTATTGACTGTTGTTATGTGTTAAGAAAGTTGTTATTAAGCAAATCATCTGGACAAAATATATAATGACTCATCTAATTTAAAACCAATGTTTATCTATTCGTCTCAAGTCTTCTTCATACGTTTCTCTTAATTTGTGTTGTTCGCCATCTACTGGTTGGATATGTTCAATGCCACTCTACAATAAAAATAAACTATACCCATTTATTGCACATTGTTTGGTAAATTCGCCAGTGAACATTCTCAGTGTCTCGTC